>JALDNG010004883.1:0-15942 GCA_024349245.1 Neodontobutis hainanensis
GCTCCACAATGAGAACAGAACCGGGCTAAAGGGTCTGTAGGTCTGGGTCCCAGGCACTCGGCACAACTGCAGAGACAGATAAGGCCAGTTCAGTCCTTTTTATAAGAATTATTTGTTCAGATTATTAATATCAATTATTATCAATAAAAAGTCCTCTCAAAACAAAATGAATGATCAGGTCTGATTCTTGCAAGAATGAATAAAAACACAAAAATCACTCTGGACCGACTCTGGACCGACTCTGGACCGACTCTGGACTAACTCTGGACTAACTCTGGACTAACTCTGGACTAACTCTGGACTAACTCTGGACTAAGCCTGGACTAAGCCTGGACCAACTCTGGACCAACTCTGGACCGACTCTGGACCAACTCTGGACCAAGCCTGGACTAAGCCTGGACCAAGTCTGGACCAACTCTGGACCAACTCTGGACTCACCGCAGGAAGTCGGTCTCTCTCTGGATCCGGTTCTTCTCAGTGCTGCTCAGGGTTTTCAGGAAACTCTAGTACAGAAAGACTGCATTAAGCCAGGTCTAATCCAGGACTAAACCAGGTCTAAAGCAGGTCTAATCCAGGACTAAACCAGGTCTTACCGTGTCTCCAGGTCTACAGTCAAGTCGACTGCTGAGGAACCGAGGACCTAAAGCGGTACTTATCTTTGGCTTTGGTTCTGAAAAAAAAAAAATACACTCATTTAAACACTTCTGTTTTCCTTCCTTTCCTCTTCACTCCCCTCTTTCCTTCTCTTCCTCTTCACTCCCCTTTCCTTCTTTCCTTCCCTTCCTCTTCACTCCCCTCTTTCCTTCTTTCCTTCTTTCCTTCCCTTCCTCTTCACTCCCCTCTTTCCTTCTTTCCTTCCTTTCCTCTTCACTCCCCTCTTTCCTTCTTTCCTTCCCTTCCACTTCACTCCCCTCTTTCCTTCTTTCCTTCCCTTCCTCTTCACTCCCCTATTTCCTTCTTTCCTTCCTTTCCTCTTCACTCCCCTCTTTCCTTCTTTCCTTCCTCTTCACTCCCCTCTTTCCTTCTTTCCTTCTCTTCCTCTTCACTCCCCTCTTTCCTTCTTTCCTTCCCTTCCAACTCACTCCCCTCTTTCCTTCTTTCCTTCTCTTCCTCTTCACTCCCCTCTTTCCTTCTTTCCTTCTCTTCCTCTTCACTCCCCTTTCCTTCCTTTCCTCTTCACTCCCCTCTTTCCTTCTTTCCTCCCTTTCCTCTTCACTCCCCTCTTTCCTTCTTTCCTCCCTTTCCTCTTCACTCCCCTCTTTCCTTCTTTCCTTCCCTTCCTCTTCACTCCCCTCTTTCCTTCTTTCCTTCTCTTCCTCTTCACTCCCCTTTCCTTCCTTTCCTCTTCACTCACCCTTTCCTTCTTTCCTTCCTTTCCTCTTCACTCCCCTCTTTCCTTCTTTCCTCCCTTTCCTCCTCACTCCCCTCTTTCCTTCTTTCCTTCCTTTCCTCTTTACTCACCTTTTCCTTCTTTCCTTCCTTCCACTTCACTCCCCTCTTTCCTTCCCTTCCACTTCACTCCCCTCTTTCCTTCTTTCCTTCTCTTCCACTTCACTCCCCTCTTTCCTTCTTTCCTTCCCTTCCTCTTCACTCCCCTCTTTCCTTCCCTTCCTCTTCACTCCCCTCTTTCATTCTCGTCCTCTTCACTCCCCTCTTTCCTTCTTTCCTTCCCTTCCTCTTCACTCCCCTCTTTCCTTCTTTCCTTCCCTTCCACTTCACTCCCTCTTTCCTTCTTTCCTTCTCTTCCTCTTCACTCCCCTCTTTCCTTCTTTCCTTCCCTTCCTCTTCACTCCCATTTTTCCTTCTTTCCTTCCCTTCCACTTCACTCCCCTCTTTCCTTCTTTCCTTCTCTTCCACTTCACTCCCCTCTTTCCTTCTTTCCTTCCCTTCCACTTCACTCCCCTCTTTCCTTCTTTCCTTCTCTTCCTCTTCACTCCCCTCTTTCCTTCTTTCCTTCCCTTCCTCTTCACTCCCATTTTTCCTTCTTTCCTTCCCTTCCACTTCACTCCCCTCTTTCCTTCTTTCCTTCTCTTCCTCTTCACTCCCCTCTTTCCTTCTTTCCTTCCCTTCCTCTTCACTCCCCTCTTTCCTTCTTTCCTTCCCTTCCTCTTCACTCGCCTCTTTCCTTCTTTCCTTCCCTTCCTCTTCACTCCCTCTTTCCTTCTTTCCTTCCTTCCTCTTCACTCCCCTCTTTCCTTCTTTCCTTCCCTTCCTCTTCACTCCCTCTTTCCTTCTTTCCTTCCTTCCACTTCACTCCCCTCTTTCCTTCTTTCCTTCCTTCCTCTTCACTCCCCTCTTTCCTTCTTTCCTTCCCTTCCTCTTCACTCCTCTTTCCTTCTTTCCTTCTCTTCCTCTTCACTCCTCTTTCATTCCTGTCCTCTTCACTCCCCTCTTTCCTTCTTTCCTTCCCTTCCACTTCACTCCCTCTTTCCTTCTTTCCTTCCTTCCTCTTCACTCCCCTCTTTCCTTCTTTCCTTCCCTTCCTCTTCACTCCCCTCTTTCCTTCTTTCCTTCTTTCCTTCCCTTCCTCTTCACTCCCCTCTTTCCTTCTTTCCTTCCTTCCTCTTCACTCCCCTCTTTCCTTCTTTCCTTCCCTTCCACTTCACTCCCTCTTTCCTTCTTTCCTTCCTTCCTCTTCACTCCCTCTTTCCTTCTTTCCTTCCTTCCTCTTCACTCCCCTCTTTCCTTCTTTCCTTCCCTTCCTCTTCACTCCCCTCTTTCATTCTCGTCCTCTTCACTCCCCTCTTTCCTTCTTTCCTTCTCTTCCTCTTCACTCCCCTCTTTCCTTCTTTCCTTCTCTTCCTCTTCACTCCCCTCTTTCCTTCTTTCCTTCCCTTCCTCTTCACTCCCCTTTCCTTCTTTCCTTCTCTTCCTCTTCACTCCCCTCTTTCCTTCTTTCCTTCCCTTCCTCTTCACTCCCCTCTTTCCTTCTTTCCTTCCCTTCCTCTTCACTCCCCTCTTTCCTTCCTTCCTCTTCACTCCCTCTTTCATTCTCGTCCTCTTCACTCCCCTCTTTCCTTCTTTCCTTCCCTTCCTCTTCACTCCTCTTTCCTTCTTTCCTTCTCTTCCTCTTCACTCCTCTTTCCTTCTTTCCTTCTCTTCCACTTCACTCCTCTTTCATTCTCGTCCTCTTCACTCCTCTCTTTCCTTCTTTCCTTCCCTTCCACTTCACTCTTTCCTTCTTTCCTTCCCTTCCACTTCACTCCCTCTTTCCTTCTTTCCTTCCTTTCCTCTTCACTCCCCTCTTTCCTTCTTTCCTTCCCTTCCTCTTCACTCGCCTCTTTCCTTCTTTCCTTCCCTTCCTCTTCACTCCCTCTTTCCTTCTTTCCTTCCTTCCTCTTCACTCCCCTCTTTCCTTCTTTCCTTCCCTTCCTCTTCACTCCCTCTTTCCTTCTTTCCTTCCTTCCACTTCACTCCCCTCTTTCCTTCTTTCCTTCCTTCCTCTTCACTCCCCTCTTTCCTTCTTTCCTTCCCTTCCTCTTCACTCCCCTCTTTCCTTCTTTCCTTCTCTTCCTCTTCACTCCCCTCTTTCATTCCTGTCCTCTTCACTCCCCTCTTTCCTTCTTTCCTTCCCTTCCACTTCACTCCCCTCTTTCCTTCTTTCCTTCCTTCCTCTTCACTCCCCTCTTTCCTTCTTTCCTTCCCTTCCTCTTCACTCCCCTCTTTCCTTCTTTCCTTCTTTCCTTCCCTTCCTCTTCACTCCCCTCTTTCCTTCTTTCCTTCCTTCCTCTTCACTCCCCTCTTTCCTTCTTTCCTTCCCTTCCACTTCACTCCCCTCTTTCCTTCTTTCCTTCCTTCCTCTTCACTCCCCTCTTTCCTTCTTTCCTTCCCTTCCTCTTCACTCCCCTCTTTCCTTCTTTCCTTCCCTTCCTCTTCACTCCCCTCTTTCATTCTCGTCCTCTTCACTCCCCTCTTTCCTTCTTTCCTTCTCTTCCTCTTCACTCCCCTCTTTCCTTCTTTCCTTCTCTTCCTCTTCACTCCCCTCTTTCCTTCTTTCCTTCCCTTCCTCTTCACTCCCCTTTCCTTCCCTTCCACTTCACTCCCCTCTTTCCTTCTTTCCTTCCCTTCCACTTCACTCCCCTCTTTCCTTCTTTCCTTCCCTTCCTCTTCACTCCCCTCTTTCCTTCTTTCCTTCCTTCCTCTTCACTCCCCTCTTTCCTTCTTTCCTTCCTTCCTCTTCACTCTCTTTCCTTCTTTCCTTCCTTCCACTTCACTCCCTCTTTCCTTCTTTCCTTCTCTTCCTCTTCACTCCCCTCTTTCCTTCTTTCCTTCCCTTCCTCTTCACTCCCCTCTTTCATTCTCGTCCTCTTCACTCCCCTCTTTCCTTCTTTCCTTCTCTTCCTCTTCACTCCCCTCTTTCCTTCTTTCCTTCTCTTCCTCTTCACTCCCCTCTTTCCTTCTTTCCTTCCCTTCCTCTTCACTCCCCTTTCCTTCCCTTCCACTTCACTCCCCTCTTTCCTTCTTTCCTTCCCTTCCACTTCACTCCCCTCTTTCCTTCTTTCCTCCCTTTCCTCTTCACTCCCCTCTTTCCTTCTTTCCTTCTTTTCCTCCTCACTCCCCTCTTTCCTTCTTTCCTTCCCTTCCTCTTCACTCCCCTCTTTCCTTCTCTTCCTCTTCACTCCCCTCTTTCATTCTCGTCCTCTTCCTCCCCTCTTTCCTTCTTTCCTTCTCTTCCTCTTCACTCCCCTCTTTCCTTCTCTTCCTCTTACTCCCCTCTTTCCTTCTTTCCTTCTCTTCCTCTTCACTCCCCTCTTTCCTTCTTTCCTTCCCTTCCTCTTCACTCCCCTCTTTCCTTCTTTCCTTCTCTTCCTCTTCACTCCCCTCTTTCCTTCTTTCCTTCTCTTCCTCTTCACTCCCCTCTTTCCTTCTTTCCTTCCCTTCCTCTTCACTCCCCTCTTTCCTTCTTTCCTTCTCTTCCTCTTCACTCCCCTCTTTCGTTCTTTCCTTCTCTTCCTCTTCACTCCCATTTTTCCTTCTTTCCTTCCCTTCCACTTCACTCCCTCTTTCCTTCTTTCCTTCCCTTCCTCTTCACTCCCCTCTTTCCTTCCCTTCCTCTTCACTCCCCTCTTTCCTTCTTTCCTTCCCTTCCTCTTCACTCCCCTCTTTCCTTCCCTTCCTCTTCACTCCCCTCTTTCATTCTCGTCCTCTTCACTCCCCTCTTTCCTTCTTTCCTTCCCTTCCTCTTCACTCCCCTCTTTCCTTCTTTCCTTCTCTTCCTCTTCACTCCCCTCTTTCCTTCTTTCCTTCTCTTCCTCTTCACTCCCCTCTTTCCTTCTTTCCTTCCCTTCCACTTCACTCCCCTCTTTCCTTCTTTCCTTCCCTTCCACTTCACTCCCCTCTTTCCTTCTTTCCTTCCTTTCCTCTTCACTCCCCTCTTTCCTTCTTTCCTTCCCTTCCTCTTCACTCGCCTCTTTCCTTCTTTCCTTCCCTTCCTCTTCACTCCCCTCTTTCCTTCTTTCCTTCCTTCCTCTTCACTCCCCTCTTTCCTTATTTCCTTCCCTTCCTCTTCACTCCCCTCTTTCCTTCTTTCCTTCCTTCCACTTCACTCCCCTCTTTCCTTCTTTCCTTCCTTCCTCTTCACTCCCCTCTTTCCTTCTTTCCTTCCCTTCCTCTTCACTCCCCTCTTTCCTTCTTTCCTTCTCTTCCTCTTCACTCCCCTCTTTCATTCCTGTCCTCTTCACTCCCCTCTTTCCTTCTTTCCTTCCCTTCCACTTCACTCCCCTCTTTCCTTCTTTCCTTCCTTCCTCTTCACTCCCCTCTTTCCTTCTTTCCTTCCCTTCCTCTTCACTCCCCTCTTTCCTTCTTTCCTTCCCTTCCTCTTCACTCCCCTCTTTCCTTCCCTTCCAACTCACTCCCCTCTTTCCTTCTTTCCTTCCTTCCTTCCTCTTCACTCCTCTTTCCTTCTTTCCTTCCTTCCTCTTCCTCTTCACTCCCTCTTTCCTTCTTTCCTTCCTTCCTCTTCACTCCCCTCTTTCCTTCTTTCCTTCCCTTCCTCTTCACTCCCCTCTTTCCTTCTTTCCTTCCCTTCCTCTTCACTCCCCTCTTTCATTCTCGTCCTCTTCACTCCCCTCTTTCCTTCTTTCCTTCTCTTCCTCTTCACTCCCCTCTTTCCTTCTTTCCTTCTCTTCCTCTTCACTCCCCTCTTTCCTTCTTTCCTTCCTTCCTCTTCCTCTTCACTCCCCTTTCCTTCCCTTCCTCTTCACTCCCTCTCTTTCCTTCTTTCCTTCCCTTCCTCTTCACTCCCCTCTTTCCTTCTTTCCTCCCTTTCCTCTTCACTCCCCTCTTTCCTTCTTTCCTTCTTTTCCTCCTCACTCCCCTCTTTCCTTCTTTCCTTCCCTTCCTCTTCACTCGCCTCTTTCCTTCTTTCCTTCTCTTCCTCTTCACTCCCCTCTTTCCTTCTTTTCCTCCTCACTCCCTCTTTCCTTCTCTTCCTCTTACTCCCCTCTTTCCTTCTTTCCTTCTTTTCCTCCTCACTCCCCTCTTTCCTTCTTTCCTTCCCTTCCTCTTCACTCGCCTCTTTCCTTCTTTCCTTCTCTTCCTCTTCACTCCCCACTTTCCTTCTTTCCTCCCTTTCCTCTTCACTCCCCTCTTTCATTCTCGTCCTCTTCACTCCCCTCTTTCCTTCTTTCCTTCTCTTCCTCTTCACTCCCCTCTTTCCTTCTCTTCCTCTTCACTCCCCTCTTTCATTCTCGTCCTCTTCACTCCCCTCTTTCCTTCTTTCCTTCTCTTCCTCTTCACTCCCCTCTTTCCTTCTCTTCCTCTTACTCCCCTCTTTCCTTCTTTCCTTCTCTTCCTCTTCACTCCCCTCTTTCCTTCTTTCCTCTTCACTCTCCTCTTTACATCATTCCATACTTCCATACTTCCTTTCCTATGTACTTCCATCTTTTCTCACCTGGGATCTTCCGACAGGATGTTGTTGTATCCAAACAGGAGGTTCCCTCAGCGCCCCGCTGCAGTAAAACAATCATTTATTTAAAAAGCCCCTTACAAAGAGCTGTACAATATTTAAAAAAAGATAAACATAATTATAAATTAAAGCCGCAAGCGGCGATAAAGGCCCTCGCCTCCCTTGCGACCGCGGGGACACATGCACTCGGAGGATTGCATTTCGTGCTTTAAAGCGTAAACTTCACGATAATGTCAAATAACCGGGCCTGTCCTTTTGCTTGAATCTTCTTCTGGCTGGAGCCTGCTTCATCACCTCGGGCCTGTGCTACTGCTGGGGCCTGCTACACCACCTTGTAATTTAGAGTTAAAGGTCTCCACATTCCCTGGTTTTCCTGGGATCTGTCTAAACTTTTGAAAATAAAAGATTATGCTTGGGCTGAGGCGAGAAAAGTACAGGCTGGAGATTTGCAATGACTCAGAAAGCGCTGCACCCGCCTGTTGAAAAGTAAAAATGTAAATATTAGTTGTCTAAAATAACATGTTTACCAGTTCCAAAAGATTCTAAGGAGTTTTACAAGACTCTAGTCTTGGCTCTGGAGGAGCCTCCTCCAAAGGAAGCATCCTGGCATTTGGTAAATGGCATTTATTTCCCAAAGAAATGGCTGCCTCTTCCCAGGCTCATTACAACCACAGCCACAAATGTATCAAAAACAAACTGAAAACTTTATTGGCACTCGTGTCTAGATAATACTCACCAGATATTAGGCCGTTTAGATTAAAACACTTTGAGTTGAGTCTTTTGGCGTAAGGGGTGCGATTTAGGTGGCCGCGCCTTTCACCCCACATGGTGGACTTCCTGTTCAGTTTAGGCTGTTGCTGTCATAGACTTTTCTGTTTGGCCTGAGGTGTCCTAGAAATGTACTAAGTTTCATTTTCCTACATTGGAAAAAATTACTTTCACTTTCCATAGGCCGAATGGCATTTTCATTTTCCAGGGGTCGCCACTGAGTCATTTCTTTTTATTATTTTTTCAAATACTTAAGATACATCAATATTTCGCCAGGCTTACTTTTAGTGGCCAATAAAATTAATTTTTTGCGCACATTTACTGGGTCAAAATTAAGGATAATTTTGCAGAAAAATTTGCAGAAAAATAAAAATTAAATTAAAATATAAATTGAGCAAAAACAACAAGAAAAGGCATTGTCTATTTACCACACAAGTGTTTAGCTCATTTTGCCTAAGTTTGGTGTTTGTTGAATGAAGCAGCTATTTTCTATCAATTTTTAAAAGTGAGGTGTATTCTAAGGCGGTTCACATTTTTAATTCAAAATGGCCGTCTTCTCGTGTGTGATAGGGTGTGGTCCCCATTGGCTTTTATGTTCATAAGCCCATGCTGGATGTGTGTACCAAGTTTCATTTGCCTAGGACAAACTAAAATTTTCCTTCCCATTGACTTTTTCCACATATTTGCGCGTTGCTATGGAAACACATTTATAAATAGGGGGTGGTTGTCATTGGCTTTTATGTTCGTCATGACATAAGAGATGTGTGTACCAAATTTTATGTCTCTATGACAAACTAAATTCTTGGGTCCCATTATAAGTTTGTAGGGGGCGCTAGAGGGCCATTTCTAAAGCAAACCCTTTTATTTACATATCTTTGTGTTCAGGTCATGAATGTGCACAAACGCCTTTTTGGGTCCAACTTGATCCGAGAAGGCGTTTAAGAGTTAAGGGATAATTTATTGCCACAAAAATGCCCGCCTCGTTACAGGCCTGCCACACCCACACCCGATAAGATATCAGAAACAAAATAACAACTTTGGTTGGCACATGTGTCTAGATGATACTCACCAAAATTGGGGCCATTTAGACAAAAACACAATGAGTTTAATCTTTTGACGCGAGGGGTGCGATTTAGTTGGTCGCGCCTTTCACCCCACATGGTGGACTTCCTGTTCAGTTTAGGCTGTGGCTGTCATAGACTTTTCTGTTTGGCCTGAGGTGTCCTATGGATGTACCAAGTTTCATTTTTCTACGTTGGTAAAAATTACTTTCACTTTCCATAGGCCGAATGTATTTTCATTTTCCAGGGGTCGCCACTGAGTCATTTCTTTTTATTATTTTTTCAAATACTTTAGATACATCAATATTTCGCCAGGCTTAAGTTTAGTGGCCAATAAAATTTACTTTTTGCGCACATTTACTGGGTCAAAATTAAGGATAATTTTGCAGAAAAAATTGCAGAAAAATAAAAATTTAATAAAAAATATAAATTGAGCAAAAACAACAAGAAAAGGCATTGTCTATTTTGCACACGTGTGTTTAGCTCATTTTGCCTAAGTTTGGTGTTTGTGGAATGAAGCAGCTATTTTCTGTCAATTCTTAAAAGTGAGGTGTATTTTAAGCCGGTTCACATTTTCAATTAAAAATGGCCGCCTTCTCGTGTGTGATAGGGTGTGGTCCCCATTGGCTTTTATGTTCATAAGCCCATACTGGATGTGTGTACCAAGTTTCATTTGCCTAGGACAAACTAAAATTTTCCCTTCCCATTGACTTTGTACACATATTTGCGCCGTTGCTATGGCAACACATTTATAAATAGGGGGTGGTTGTCATTGGCTTTTATGTTTGTCATGACATAAGAGATGGGTGTACCAAATTTCATGTCTCTATGACAAACTAAATTCTTGGGTCCCATTATAAGTTTGTAGGTGGCGCTAGAGGGCCATTTCTAAAGCTAACCCTTTTATTTACATATCTTTGTGTTCAGGTCATGAATGTGCACAAACGCCTTTTTGGGTCCAACTTGATCCGAGAAGCGTTTGAGAGTTAAGGGATATTTTATTTTCACAAAAATGGCCACTTCGTTACACGCTTGCCACACCCACACCCGATAAGATATCAAAAACAAAATGACAACTTTGGTTGGCACATGTGTCTAGATGATACTCACTAAATTTGGGGCCATTTAGATGAAAACACATTGGGTTTAACCTTTTGACGCGAGGTGCGATTTAGTTGGTCGCACCTTTCACCCCACATGGTGGACTTCCTGTTCAGTTTAGGCTGTTGCTGTCATAGACTTTTCTGTTTGCCCTGAGGTGTCCTATGGATGTACCAAGTTTCATTTTCCTACGTTAAAAAAAAATACTTTCACTTTCCATAGGCTGAATGTATTTTCATTTTCCAGGGGTCGCCACTGAGTCATTTCTTTTTATTATTTTTTCAAATACTTAAGATACATCAATATTTTGCCAGGCTTGAGTTTAGTGGCCAATAAAATTTACTTTTTGCGCACATTTTCTGGGTCAAAATTAAGGATAATTTTGCAGAAAAATTTGCAGAAAAATAAAAAATAAATAAAAATATAAATTGAGCAAAAACAACAAGAAAAGGCATTGTCTATTTTGCACACGTGTGTTTAGCTCATTTTGCCTAAGTTTGGTGTTTGTCGAATGAAGCAGCTATTTTCTATCAATTTTTAAAATTGAGGTGTATTCTAAGGCGGTTCACATTTTTAATTCAAAATGGCTGCCTTCTTGTGTGTGTTAGGGTGTGGTCCCCATTGGCTTTTATGTTCATAAGCCCATGCTGGATGTGTGTACCAAGTTTCATTTGCCTAGGACAAACTAAAATTTTCCCTTCCCATTGACTTTTTCCACATATTTGCGCCGTTGCTATAGCAACACATTTATAAATAGGGGGTGGTTGTCATTGGCTTTTATGTTCGTCATGACATAAGTGATGTGTGTACCAAATTTCATGTCTCCATGACAAACTAAATTCTTGGGTCCCATTATAAGTTTGTAGGTGGCGCTAGAGGGCCATTTCTAAAGCTAACCCTTTTATTGACATATCTTTGTGTTCAGGTCATGAATGTGCACAAACGCCTTTTGGGTCCAACTTGATCCGAGAAGGCGTTTGAGAGTTAAGGGATAATTTATTACCACAAAAATGTCCGCCTCGTTACAGGCTTGCCACACCCACACCCGATAAGATATCAAAAACAAAATGACAAGTTTTGTTGGCACATGTGTCTAGATGATACTCACCAAAATTGGGGCCATTTAGACAAAAACACAATGAGTTGAATCTTTTGGCGTAAGGAGTGCGATTTAGGTGGCCGCGCCTTTCACCCCACATGGCGGACTTCCTGTTGAGTTTACGCTGTGGCTGTCATAGACTTTTCTGTTTGCCCTGAGGTGTCCTATGGATGTACCAAGTTTTGTATTTCTACATTGGAAAAAATGTACTTTCACTTTCCATAGGCCCAATGTATTTTGACTTTTCTAGGGGTCGCCACTGAGTCATTTTTCATATTTTTTTTTCGGGGACTTCAAAAACATAAATTTTTCGCCGATCTTGAACTTTGGGCCAAATAAAAATGACTTTTCGTGCATGTTCACTGGGTCAAATTAAGGATCATTTTGCAGAAAAATAAAAATAAAAAAAAAAAAAAAATAATAATAATCCGAGCAAAAACAATAGGCCCTCCCGGCTATCACCGGCTCGGGCCTAATAATAATAATAACATTAAATAATAATAATAATAAAATAATAATAATAACATTAACAATAATAATAAAAAAACAATGACAATAACAATAATGATAATAATAAAACACAAGCAGATTCAGTTCAGTTAAAGCAGAGAAAATAATCAGCAGCTCAATAATGGCAGATGATTGGTCAGTGCTCACCTGAAGAGGGCTCTGATTGGTCGGACTCGGGGTCTGGGGCGTGACATTAACAACTGTGAAGACCTTGGTCACAGTAGAGCTCTCTCTCCCATCACTGAGTCAAGACCAGGTTAGACCAGAGTTAGATCAGAGTTAGACTGAGTTAGACCAGGGTTAAATCAGAGTTAGACTGAGTTAGGCCAGAGTTAGGCCAGAGTTAGGCCAGAGTTAGGCCAGAGTTAGGCCAGAGTTAGACCAGAGTTAGACCAGGGTTAAATCAGAGTTAGACTGAGTTAGGCCAGAGTTAGGCCAGGGTTAGATCAGATAGAGACCAGAGTTAGACCAGAGTTAGACCAGAGTTAGGCCAGAGTTAGGCCAGAGTTAGGCCAGAGTTAGGCCAGAGTTAGGCCAGAGTTAGACCAGAGTTAGACCAGAGTTAGACCAGAGTTAGGCCAGGGTTAAACCAGAGTTAGATCAGATAGAGGCCAGAGTTAGGCCAGAGTTAGGCCAGAGTTAGACCAGAGTTAGGCCAGAGTTAGGCCAGGGTTAAACCAGAGTTAGATCAGAGTTAGACCAGAGTTAAATCAGTGTTAGACTGAGTTAGGCCTGAGTTAGGCCAGAGTTAGACCAGAGTTAGGCCAGAGTTAGACCAGAGTTAGACCAGAGTTAGGCCAGGGTTAAACCAGAGTTAGATCAGAGTTAGAATAGAGTTAGACCAGGGTTAAATCAGAGTTAGACTGAGTTAGGCCAGAGTTAGGCCAGAGTTAGACCAGAGTTAGGCCAGAGTTAGACCAGAGTTAGACCAGAGTTAGACCAGAGTTAGGCCAGAGTTAGACCAGAGTTAGACCAGAGTTAGACCAGAGTTAGACCAGAGTTAGACCAGAGTTAGGCCAGGGTTAAACCAGAGTTAGATCAGATAGAGGCCAGAGTTAGACCAGAGTTAGACCAGAGTTAGACCAGAGTTAGACCAGGGTTAAATCAGAGTTAGACTGAGTTAGGCCAGAGTTAGGCCAGAGTTAGGCCAGAGTTAGGCCAGAGTTAGGCCAGAGTTAGACCAGAGTTAGACCAGAGTTAGACCAGAGTTAGACCAGGGTTAAATCAGAGTTAGACTGAGTTAGGCCAGAGTTAGGCCAGGGTTAGATCAGATAGAGACCAGAGTTAGACCAGAGTTAGACCAGAGTTAGACCAGAGTTAGACCAGAGTTAGACCAGAGTTAGACCAGAGTTAGATCAGAGTTAGGCCAGAGTTAGACCAGAGTTAGACCAGAGTTAGGCCAGGGTTAAACCAGAGTTAGATCAGAGTTAGAATAGAGTTAGACCAGGGTTAAATCAGAGTTAGACTGAGTTAGGCCAGAGTTAGGCCAGAGTTAGACCAGAGTTAGGCCAGAGTTAGACCAGAGTTAGACCAGAGTTAGACCAGGGTTAGGCCAGGGTTAGACCAGAGTTAGACCAGAGTTAGACCAGGGTTAGACCAGAGTTAGACCAGAGTTAGACCAGAGTTAGACCAGAGTTAGACCAGAGTTAGGCCAGAGTTAGGCCAGAGTTCGACCAGAGTTCGACCAGAGTTAGACTGAGTTAGGCCAGAGTTAGGCCAGAGTTAGACCAGAGTTAGGCCAGAGTTAGGCCAGAGTTAGACCAGAGTTAGACCAGAGTTAGACCAGGGTTAAATCAGATTTAGACTGAGTTAGGCCAGAGTTAGGCCAGAGTTAGACCAGAGTTAGGCCAGAGTTAGACCAGAGTTAGACCAGAGTTAGACCAGAGTTAGACCAGAGTTAGACCAGAGTTAGACCAGAGTTAGACCAGGGTTAAATCAGAGTTAGACTGAGTTAGGCCAGAGTTAGGCCAGGGTTAGACCAGAGTTAGACCAGAGTTAGACCAGAGTTAGACCAGAGTTAGACCAGGGTTAAACCAGAGTTAGACTGAGTTAGGCCAGAGTTAGGCCAGAGTTAGACCAGAGTTAGACCAGGGTTAAATCAGAGTTAGACTGAGTTAGGCCAGAGTTAGGCCAGGGTTAGACCAGAGTTAGACCAGGGTTAGACCAGAGTTAGACCAGAGTTAGACCAGAGTTAGACCAGAGTTAGACCAGAGTTAGACCAGGGTTAGACCAGAGTTAGACCAGGGTTAGACCAGAGTTAGACCAGGGTTAGACCAGAGTTAGACCAGGGTTAAACCAGAGTTAGATCAGATAGAGGCCAGAGTTAGACCAGAGTTAGACCAGAGTTAGACCAGAGTTAGACCAGAGTTAGACCAGGGTTAAATCAGAGTTAGACTGAGTTAGGCCTAAGTTAGGCCAGAGTTAGGCCAGAGTTAGGCCAGAGTTAGGCCAGAGTTAGGCCAGAGTTAGGCCAGAGTTAGGCCAGAGTTAGACCAGAGTTAGACCAGGGTTAAATCAGAGTTAGACTGAGTTAGGACAGAGTTATGCCAGAGTTAGACCAGAGTTAGGCCAGAGTTAGACCAGAGTTAGACCAGAGTTAGACCAGAGTTAGACCAGAGTTAGACCAGGGTTAAATCAGAGTTAGACTGAGTTAGGCCAGAGTTAGGCCAGGGTTAGACCAGAGTTAGACCAGAGTTAGACCAGGGTTAAATCAGAGTTAGACTGAGTTAGGCCTAAGTTAGGCCAGAGTTAGGCCAGAGTTAGGCCAGAGTTAGGCCAGAGTTAGGCCAGAGTTAGGCCAGAGTTAGACCAGAGTTAGACCAGGGTTAGACCAGGGTTAAATCAGAGTTAGACTGAGTTAGGACAGAGTTATGCCAGAGTTAGACCAGAGTTAGACCAGGGTTAGATCAGAGTTAGACCAGAGTTAGGCCAGGGTTAAACCAGAGTTAGATCAGATAGAGGCCAGAGTTAGACCAGAGTTAGACCAGATAGAGGCCAGAGTTAGACCAGAGTTAGAACAGGGTTAGATCAGATAGAGACTAGAGTTAGACCAGAGTTAGACCAGAGTTAGACCAGAGTTAGACCAGAGTTAGGCCAGGGTTAAATCAGAGTTAGACTGAGTTAGGCCAGAGTTAGGCCAGAGTTAGACCAGAGTTAGACCAGGGTTAGATCAGATAGAGACCAGAGTTAGACCAGAGTTAGACCAGAGTTAGACCAGAGTTAGACCAGAGTTAGGCCAGGGTTAAACCAGAGTTAGATCAGATAGAAGCCAGAGTTAGACCAGAGTTAGACCAGGTTTAGATCAGATAGAGACTAGAGTTAGACCAGGATTAGACCAGGGTTAGACCAGGGTTAGACTAGAGTTAGACTGAGTTAGACCAGAGTTAGACCAGAGTTAGACCAGAGTTAGACCAGGGTTAGACCAGGGTTAGACCAGGGTTAGACCAGGGTTAGACTGAGTTAGGCCAGAGTTAGACCAGAGTTAGACCAGAGTTAGACCAGAGTTAGACCAGAGTTAGACCAGGGTTAGACCAGAGTTAGACCAGGGTTAGGCCAGGGTTAGACCAGGGTTAGACCAGGGTTAGGCCAGGGTTAGACCAGAGTTAGATCAGATAGAGGCCAGAGTTAGACCAGAGTTAGACCAGAGTTAGATCAGATAGAGGCCAGAGTTAGACCAGAGTTAGACCAGAGTTAGACCAGAGTTAGACCAGAGTTAGATCAGAGTTCGACCAGAGTTAGACCAGAGTTCGACCAGAGTTAGACCAGTGTTAGACCAGTGTTAGACCAGAGTTAGACCAGAGTTAGACCAGGGTTAGACCAGGGTTAGACCAGGGTTAGGCCAGGGTTAGACCAGAGTTAGACCAGAGTTAGACCAGATAGAGGCCAGAGTTAGACCAGAGTTAGACCAGAGTTAGACCAGAGTTAGACCAGAGTTAGATCAGATAGAGACCAGATTTAGACCAGAGTTAGATCAGATAGAGACCAGAGTTAGACCAGAGTTAGGCCAGGGTTAGACCAGAGTTAGACCAGAGTTAGATCAGATAGAGGCCAGAGTTAGACCAGAGTTAGACCAGAGTTAGACCAGAGTTAGTCCAGACAGAGTCCAGACAGAGTCCAGACAGGGAGCTGCTCCAGGTCTTACCGGGATACAGCAGTGGCCCTCACACAGACTCGTCCTGGGGGGAAGAGGATGGGCTCGGTGTATTTCCTGGTGCTGAGTGTTTCTTTGAGAGTTGCAGGCTTAGACCCGTCCACAGTGAAGAACACCTCAACGTCCTGGGACTCTGTGGGGACACAGACTTCCGACTTAGACTTTACTGATCCACAAAGGAAATTGCTTGGTCCAAGAGCTCAATTGCACTTAAAAACACTCTTAAAAACACTAAATACGTACACAACACCTATTGTAGTGTAATAATGTGGTGGATGATCAGTAACATTAATAATGCCAAATTGTCTGTTACAGAGAGATGAGGTGTAGGTCCTGTAGCAAAGGT
>JALDNG010004884.1:0-64133 GCA_024349245.1 Neodontobutis hainanensis
CAGTTGCTTCTATTTTACTGTATAAGACCTTTAGACAGTACAAGGAAATCAAAGCTATAACTCGTTAAACGCTTTTACTCGGAATGTATCGTAAGAATTTCATACACTTCTAAAACGAGTATTAATTTCAAAATCACATATAATGATCGCTTTGATATTTTAACCCTACAAATGAGAACAAAAATGATTTGAAATATTTTTAAATTATATATCTCACAAGCGGGGCGGTGAAAGCTATGTAACCGTTTGGTACATACTCAAACATTTGCCTCAATATTTTCATTTGAATTTTTCGTCCAAAATTAAATAGAGCACGAAATCTTTATAATGTAATGAATAAAAATAACGTCAGACATTTCGATATGATCAAATGGCATGACTTCTTCCAAAACATATTGCCTAAAACGATTGGAGTTAAAACCAATAAAATTCAAATCTTAATTCTCACATAATTTGACGAGTTAAATGTTTTTAGTTTTGTATCCCGAGTTCGTTCATTTGCAACCGTTACACTTAACGAATGACAATATAATATAAATACATACTATCTTCGTTCTCATTCAAATTAAAAACTATTTTCATTATTTGAGATTTGTGTCAAGAAAATCGACTGTAATTCGTTTTTAGTGTCTTCGGTAATAATTTACATTATTATTTTGTGGATATAAAAGAGGATTTTGTGCAATCTTCGAGTTTATTTACACTTCGATTAAATAATGAAGAAACAAAATAACTTTTCCGAAGAGTTCGGCGATCGGCCGCCATGTAAAACGGTTAAATTCATCATCGCGTCTCAAAATATCGAAAATGACGATAATTATTCCTTTGCAAACCTTTATCAGCATCAAGCCTCAAGATATTTGGCCATTTGTAGCAATTTTCATTATTCGAAAGTTGGAAAGATCACTTTTCCAATTTCTGAAACGTGCATAATTAGAATTTTGATTAAAAAAACGTTGAAGCTAATATCAAAAAACTATCTATCTCCATACATGGATAACACTGATCCAAAAGATCCACTTAATATCCATGTTGTTTATAAGTATTCCAGCTTCGCCTGCCGGAAGTATATTTTTAGAGTTATACAATTTCAAGATAAAACTTGCATACAAATTGCATATATCAAACACAAAATCGAAAAAGATGTCATATTTTACATCGATACAATTAAGAAACTGCTGAAAATTATCCGGTTATATGAAAATAAATATCTAATTGATCATGAAGACTACGTTCCTCTTGAAGATGACGAGGAGGAGCCGGTTGCCGGGGAGTTTAAGGACATTGAATGCAGATTAGAAACAAAAGAAAGTACCAAACGAGTCCAAGACGAACAAACAATGTCTGATATAGTTCCCGCCAAAATAGCACCAACTACACTTGAACTGAATTCCAAAAGTAGTTTAATTCCTATGATGGGTCATACTCCAAAAGGTTGTTTATGGAGAAAAATCTTTACTTCTAGAGATTGTCGTTGGCGACGGTGTATTCATGAAACTAACAGAAGAAATTGGAAAAAGTAGGAGGGGTAGCTTGTATTTACCGATTTTAAAATGCGAGGAAATAGTTTCAAAATGTCTCAAATGTATTTCGGATATATTAATCACAAACGAACGACGATTCTTCCATGTCAAAACAATGAGTTGAAGCCTAATCATCAAAAAGTCATAAATATATCATCATCGAGTATCATTCACTTACAAAGTAACATTATTAAAATTGAACTTAACCTCAAAATACTAAACTTTCATTGAATTCAGAAAGTGTAAGAATTGATAATTTTTTTATTTTTGTCCTTAGTTATTTATAGATTTAATATTATTTCAGTTTTTTTATCTGTGATTTTTTTAATAATCTATAACCATCATTTGATTTTTACCACTCTGATTTGAATTTATATACTTTTCAATTATTATGAAGTCAAGTATTTCTCACCTTTATAAAAAAGTTTTAGTGCTTGAAAGACCCATAATTCACATAGAGCACCCAGTGCAGAGTGGTCTTGATTATTAAAACAAATTTTTGACGATTACTGTTGAGTGAACAAACTGAGCAAACTCAGTAATTCTCGGATTCGCACGTTAATCGAATAGACTAACATTTTATCGATTAATTACGATGAAATTGCCAAATTTAATATTTTTAAACTTTGAAACCATCTGTCATCAAACTTTATTAGTCAACGAGTAGACACAATTGGCTTTCGAATCGCTCGATTGCGCGTAAAATAGTTTGATAATGATTCTCATTTGTTTCAATCATTTCTTTAAACAACTAAAATAAGCACCGAGAATATATAGTACCAAACCCTGTTGAGAATTAAAAAGCTGATATGATTTTACGTTTAAACACCAAAAATTGAACAGAAAAAGAAAAATCATTCATATTTCATTTTCGTTTGTTCAAATTATAAGAGAGTTCAAAAAGTAATTTATTTTTAAGATTGAGTTTAACAATTAAATAATCAAGAAGTTCTAAAAAATAACGAAGTTAGGCAAGTCAAATCAACTGAAAATTCGTTAAATGTAAAAATTTTTTCTAAATAAGCATGTGCTTCGAATTAAATCATTTGCGCAGGCTATTAAGTCAGGAAAATTCCGATTACTCTTAACTCTCCAATGGATAATTTATCAAACAAAAATTTCATGATGAATTTATGTTAAAAGTTAAAGAAATTAATCGACTTGAATTTCCCACTGAGTGAATATTCTTAAAAAAAGACATTTTTTTAATAAGTAGTTATGGAGAGTTAGAAGTTTATATTTTGAATTTATCTAAAATTTTACCATTTCTGATTTATCAAAAATCCTACGAAATAAACCTTCGTAAAATAAGTTTTATTGAAACCCTTCAGCAAATATAAATTAATTTTATATGAAACGTGTGGAGGAATTCTCAGAGTAATGCCTTAAAAGCGACGAGTTTGATCTGGTTAGATGTAAGATCTAATGAGACTACTGTTACGTTTAACTGGCCTTAATTCGAAATTTATGGTCATTTAGCTTGTTACCTGGAAGTTGAGACATGAATTAAAAACACTCCAGTTTAAAAATCTTTTTCAGCCCCTCGACATAGATAACTAAAATTTGGAAGTCATTCGGGCAACTTTTTACATTAAAAAGCGTTTTTAACGGTATGCACACACAATTTTTTATTTTAAGTTCCTGCAGAATATTTCTTTTTCCGGTGTAAAAAATTATCAAAATAAATTTATGTGTTACATATTAGATCCATTTAAATTCTAATTCTACTGCAAAAGTAACTAGGTCAAAAGAAGTTCGCAAATTTTCGTAAACAATTGTGTTGGCTTTATTATTTCGGACTTACGAGCAATGAAAAAACTGAGAAAAAGTAAAATCATACTTTTGTTAAAAATGTAAGATTTTTAACGTTATGTTGAGTTTACAAAGAAATTAAACAATAACCAACAATTTGATTATTGTCTATGGGGTAAGCGTATGTTTTTATGATAAAAAACTTTACTTGATCTTTGATAATTTTTTGAAGAGTTTTCAGAAACCTTAAAGATCCCAAAATTTAGTCTTTCTTCTCATTAGTATTCACGTTTTATGACAACTGTGAGTTCATAATAAAATGAAGCAGCATCATTTGTAAAAACTGATGATTTTAACTTATATTTACTGCTTGCCAATTTTATTCAGTTTTGCTTTTCATAATTTAAGTAAATTATGACAACCATCTCAATAGAGTTGTAATTATCATTCAAGTGTGATCAGGAATTTGAATGATACCAAATCTCATCCGTACAACATGTTACGATCGAAATATAATGTCAAATTAACAATAAAGAATTAGCTGTTATTCTCACCAAGTAAAAATCAATTCTAATCATTTAAATTATCATGGATCCCGAAAAATTTTGTTGCTATAACAAGTATGAATTCAATGCCGGAGCTTGCAAGGAATTGACATAATAGGAGCAAAAACTCAAAAATGTGTCATAAATGCAATATGTAAAAGAGTGAAAAGTTAAAAAGAGGCGGGCAATGGTGACGGGTTATTGTCGCGTTGTGAACGGCGCAAAAATGAATCATGTTTAAAAGAACATTTGTTGCCACAGAAAAATTGAAGGAATTTAACAGATTATTTTGTTAAACAGCGCTGAAAAGGATATTGGAATATTTTTGGAAAAATCATGAAAGAAACATCAAAATTGTTTGGCCTAATGCCATAGTTGATTGGAGAATTTTTATTCTAAATGTAAAAACACTATAACGTTGTTGTGGTGATAAACTGGGTAGAAAAGAATGATGTCCACAAAGAGGTAATTTTATTCCGTAGGAAAATAAAATATCCTCGGGGTTGAACGGTTGAACTTTTCTCCCTGTTTGTGATTCTGAGACAAATGTTGATATAATAATTGATTAAGGGATTTTAGTATTATTAACGTTCGACAATTTCACGTTGAGAATATGGACGAAGAACCATTCGACTACTATTTTCGCCAATTTTCAAACCGATACTAAAATATTTTCCTTTTGATGGATTGCTTCTGAAATTAAAAAATACATTGCATAATGGTTACAAAGCTCCGATAATGAAATCATGATTTTTTTTAAATCCATGTTTTTTATTTTCTGATGATCATATATTTGTGAAAGAATTAGAATATTAATTAACAAACTTTTATTCAATCAGGGGATTAACAATACTAATGCCGTCCATATTTGTCAAACTCCGCTCTTAGAACACTTTAGCTTTTAAGAAAAAAGCAATATTTTTAAAACATTCTCAAAAATTATTTAAGTATACCATTCGGGAATGCGAAAATGAACGAACACTAGGTTTTTTTCTCTGAATTATTCACATGGTTCCGTTTTTCAATATAACTCGATTCGGTAAGATATGCTTGTAAAAATACACTATAAAGTTCTTTCGTCAAGATTAAGAAGAACTTTTTATATTTCAGCAGAGTGTAAAGTATCAATTCCTTATTAATCAAAGAAACAGTTTCCCGGTAGCTTTAACCTATGTTATGACAGCCAAATTATCAGATATTTACTACCCACACAAGAAGACAAATATAAAAGTCATAATTGATACAAAATGTTTCTTGTTAAACCAAACTTCTTATCTATGAAAAAACCGCTCAAAATTCATAAAGTCGTGGCTATAGCTAAAATAACATCTCATGTTTATAAAGTGTTAATTTTACTGACAAACCATGGTCGACCATCTTGATTTTGCGGGTTGAATAATGTTTTTATATCATAATACCATTTACTCCACTAATATCGTTTGTGTTAAATAGTAAAATAATGATCATGAAAGATTGGAAAAAACATTTTCTTGTGTTAAACTTCAGAATTTGGAGGTAAAAATAGATCCAAGATTATTTTAAGCTGATCTTTGAGGTTTGAATAGAAAATTTTTATAAAAGGTATTCTTTAATCCTAAATTTGAGTAAAAAATTAATCTGGTCGAGAAAAATTATAAGATTACTGTTTTAATCAGTGTTTCTCAAACTTTTCGCAACTCATGGGCACTCGGAAAACCTTACAAATTTCCTACCAAAAACAAAATTCATAAATTTAAACGGCGTTTTTATTTTTAACGCGAATGAAACAGAGAGAAAAGCGATAATTAAATAATCTCGAGTCTAAGTCATGTCAAGTATCCTGCAGTTACCTCCCTCGTTAAGGTTTTGTTTTCTTTGATTTTGAAAAAATAAAATTGGTAGAGTGACTTTTTCGAACCTAATAACTGCGACAAGGGGAGTCAATGTGTGGAACCTTGTAATTCTAGTGGTTCGTGATCTGTCTTTAAAAGGTTTAGTGTAAAATAAAGTGAAGATTATTTGATTGCAACGTTTTGATTAAAACTAAATCGTTGACAGAATAGTTAAAGGCGATGACTTTTAATTGTGTTGGGCTAATTGATGGTGAGAAGAAACCATCAAACTGGTGTTTTCTGAATCAAATAATTCATTTAAACGTCGTATTAGTGATAGGAATATGATTTGTGCTGCACCTTAATTGATTAATCTTTGATAAATTGGTATTTTCCCTTTTCTAGGTGCAGAGGCATTTGTAATTTCCTTCCATATGTGATTTGTGCCCGAGAAAAACCTGCAAAAGCATCGGCGTTGCTCTAATGGCCCAGAGAACGAAGTCGAGGTGGCATTCGGGGTTATTTTGGTGGATATTTATGTAATTGCTCGATAACTCTCTGAATATCCTGTTCTGACATTCAACCATTTTAATTCCAGATGGGTGGTAAAGAGTCGTTCCAGGTTTAAAATTTAAAAAAATCATTCACATAGAGTATGGATACCAGATTCCTAAAATGTTCTGTGAAATCCTAGCCACTAGAACATGTGAGAATCCAACCGCTACCACCTATGTGAGATCACTCAGGTTAATAATTAGCCTTATTAATTTTGGTGAGGATTATTTGTGTGCGGGCTGCGATGATCTCATGTTATCGAAGGTTCTACTGCTTAATCACTAGACACGTTCCTTGATCAGAATGGATTTTCTTCGATATACCGAACCTGGAAATTACATGAAACATTGTGGCGTTAATTGGCTTATCTGCCTTTTGATCTGCCACAGCTTTGGCTTATATCCGCTCCATGTTATGATTAATCGTATAATGATGTATTTACTCCAATCTGAGATTATTGGAAGGGTGCCAGTAAAGTCGATCTCCCAAAAAACAGACTACGGTTTAGTAATGATCTGTTTTAACAAGTTCATGTGGATAGTTCTTCGATGTGTTCAGTTTAATTTGTGGCACTCACAAATCAAAATATCAACGTCACTCTTCACAACCAGGCAATAGTTAGATGATACAAGGAGATTTGTTGTTTTTTTAATCCAAGATGGGATGAGCTATTTCTGTGCGCGAGCTCAAAAACTCGCATTTTTAAGTGTTTTTGAATAAAATGAACTGTACTATCCTTGAAGCGTCGATAAGTGATACTATTGATGTGTTGGAGCGAGTGTTTTGATTATTTCCTATTTAGCTAGATCATTTAGTGCGTTCAAGGCTCGAGATATGTGTCCCAAATATCATTTTCACTCATAAGATTATATCCTGATCGTTTTATTGTTCTTTTTTGACATCCATCTTAGGCTCGGATAAGATTGGTATAACTTGTCGAGAGTCAACGGGCCAAGACGTTTGATCTCCCGACGAGGTGTTTAATTTCGAATGACAACTCCTCAAGTTATAACGTCCATCTACCCCGTCGAACTCTTATGTCCTTCATTTTCCGTAAGTGGGCAAGTTGGTTGATGTCTCTATTTTAGGAATTTTTCCCAAAAACGGTCAGAAAAAAATTTACGAACCGTTAACATGATTGTAAGACGTAAATTTTAAATATTTGCATTATTTTTGTTAATTTTGAGGGTGAAAAATATAATCACCATTTCGTTTCCACCAATTATTTGAGAAAGTAGGCTCCCGTTGCATTTTCTGTAGCATCTATGGGGACGATGAACGGATAATACAAATCTGGAGGCGTTAAATGGTAATTTTTTCAATGTTTGTTTTCAAGCGTCCAACTGTAGTATAACATCCGTGGTCTATTTTCATTCTTTTGTTCATTGAAAAAAATGCTAAGGCGAGAGCCACGTGTGGGAGTAATTTTTTATGAATCAGTGGAAATAGTTGAATGTTCAAAAAAAAGACCTAAGATCTTTGACCGAAGACTAAGTTTTCACGTCCAAGATCGGTTAAGGTATCTTCGGGATCAAGAGAGACTGTAGAATATGAAAGTATAAATCCTGTTGCGTATTTCGGTTCGAGAAAAAGAACTTTTACTTTTTCTGAGTTTCACGATAGCTTTATAAAGTTTAGGAAGAGTGTCGTCCACATGCAAGAGATGGAAACCCAGATCCTTTGAATATACGATGATGTCATCGTGGTTTACCGTGGTATACGTTGTTTGGCCAATGATTCTATTTATTAGTCTGAAATTCCGAGAGAGTGGACGAAGTCAAAAATGAATAACATTTTCTTCCCTAGATCCTTTGCCAGGCCCTGGGCAAAAGACCGGATTTATTTGTAGTGCACTCATACAAGCATTGCCAATATCTGTTGTTGAGGGCAATTACTGAAAAATACATTATCCTGGAGATTCGTTGGATCAAGTTTTCAACCTATGGAAGTGATAACTATTGTTTTTGGCTATTTTGTTCAGCTTTCTATCATGGATGCAGACTCTGAATGTAGCGCCTTTATTTTTCGCCAAAGTAATTGGCGAACACCAAGGGCTAAAGCTGAAACGAATGTCCTTATCTTCCTACATGCGTTTTATCATCTTTTTACCTTCATCTACTTTAATAAAGAAAGCTAAGAAGGATAGTTTTTACTTTGTTGATTATTTCCATTATCGATATGGTGAATCAATAAGTTAGATCAACTATTTGTTGATTTTATTTTGGTGAGAAATTGGCTCCATTTCTCATGAAATTTATCCACATTTTTGTCAAGGATAATTTTATCTCTTCCCAACTAAATTTTTTCTGTTTGAGATAATAAAAGGTTTTTGTTTTAGAAATGAATAACTTATCAATTTGATTTGATTAACCCCTTACCTATAATTTTAGGGATTGAAGATTTGTAAATGACAAAAAATTTCAATGAAAGTGTAAGCCATTCTGAACAAAAGATATTCTTACGGAGATCACTGCATTTATTCCATTCCCAGAAACATTTGTGAATCATGCTTCCTGACAAAATATGTTGGTAGATTTTATGCACCCTAATTCAGAACAACGCTTACTCACGCTCCGAAATTAAGATGTTAAATAATCAAGCTTTTTTTGCTCATCAGTCTGATTTGAACCGTGACATCTTTACATTGCTAGTATAAGATTGGGATTTTTTTATTCGAGTTATGGTTTTTTAAAAGTTCGCAAACCGAGTCTATGTGACATTTTACTCTACAATGTCCATAGATACGGTGAAAGGCATGACGGGATGAGGACGCGTGATTCCACTGACACAGCTGAGATTTTATTACCTTGGATAACCAGAGGTTCAGACCACTTCGTTGAGGCCACCACCTCGTCCTGAGTCATGGCATTAATGGATCCAGTTGAGTGTTCTGAAAAGTTTGATTTCAGGATTTCCAGAAAGGAATCGATAGGTGCATAGAGCAAGACACTAAGACGTTGGCTGCATAAAGAGTAGAATTTTTTAATTACCATTTGGTTGATGAGAAATTCGCAGTCGTTTCTTGAGAAGGTAGGTCGTGACAGTTTCAGTAGTTTAATCGCCCGCATGTTGTACTCGTGAAAAGACGAATGTAGGGTTACATCGAGGCTAAACTTTAAGATGAACTCGCATTCCTCAGGTCGGGGTAGCAAGCGAGAGTGATGTTTGGAAATGCGAGACTGACGAGCAGAACTTTGTAACTCGTATCATGCAAAGCATTTATTATAACTGGTCTATCGGTTTGCTTCCAAAAAAGTTGTTTTTCATTTTCACAGTATGCACAAATAAAAAAGATATAAAAATAATCAACGACGAATCCAGATGCTTAGTAATGTAGGTTTTACAGCAATGTCGTTTGTTCTTGTTTAGTTATGATTTGTGTCAGGGATGGGTGTGGATGTTATTTGAAAGTAAGTTTAGACGAAGTTAATAATACGATAGACAATTGTTCATTTCATACTTGATCCCATGAAGTCTCTCTTTTTAGCTTTGATAAAAGCCCATATTGAAAAAAGGAGTTATCAAAACCGGGATGAAACTAATGCCTAATCTTTTATCAACTTTTTAGCTACTTTAGTGAATTGCATCCTGATAAAGAGTCATAGCTCATCCAAATAAATGGCCATAATCGGTGAAGTATGGATATTTCAGTATCCGGAGTTCATAAAGCTTTCCGTATTCAGACGTAAGATTTTTTATAATGTGCATTCCAAATGAACTGATAGCGTACACGTTCGTTGAAAGAAAGCTAAAAGAGAAGTTGATAAGTTTTTGCAGCTTGTTAATAATAAAAAGAGAGACACTCATCAAAAATTATGATTCATAAATAGAAGGAAAGCAGGTGAAGATTCACTCAAAAGTGTAGCTTCTATAGAGCCATATTTCTCATCGAATGACTTTTTTGGTGTTTATGAGAGGATGTTTTCAGACCGACTTTCGAGTCTTTAATTAAGTTTGTTGAGAAAATAAAAGAGAAGCTCGTAAAATGCCATTAAATTTCATCAGAAATAAAAAAATTGCTTCTGAATCGACAAAGAACGAAATCGGTTCAATTCTGAGGTAGAAATACATTTAAAATATTTTCCTTTCAAAATGCTGCTTAATACAGACCAATCTTAAGCCTTAATTCATCGAGTCGTTAGTTTAAGCAAAAATGAGAATTTTAAAAGGGTTTTGGTTTATCGAAATTCACGATATTTAATGACTTGAGTGAAGTTCACTTCTAATTTCTGGTTTGAGTTAAACGAACATTGCTCAACTGAAGATCATGTAAGGAATTATGACAATGTTAAGATTTTTGTGTTGTACAGGTGGTACAAATCCTTTGTTTTTCACTGCATCATAAGACAACAGTCGACGCATACACTTATACAGTTCTTCTCTTTTCAATTGACCAGAAAAAGGTCCTCCTTCACCTACTCAAATTCTTTGCTTCTCGTCATGGTTAAAATGAATCTTCACACGTTTAGAGTTCATTCCAAAATATTTTGTCATCAATGAATAGAATGAATGCCATCCGGTGAACTTTTCAACCGATTTCAGCCGACTCATTAAATTATACCTAAAAATATAGCAGATATCCTGCTTAGGATCATAAAATTCTGTTGACTTAACCTTTAGAAAATCCTGAAACGTCCTTAGTTCGATAGGAGTGGTATAAATCATAAGCTGGATGTTTATAAGTTTCTCTACTGCTTCATGTCAAAGAATAGATTCAAAGATAATTGATAGTATTTGGGTCATGTTTGACTCGGCTTCTCTGTATGCTAACCGCATTTTGATTTTATCCGATGAGCGAAAGTGAGTTAATCTTATAAGGGCCAATATCGAAGAAGTTTTATGTCGATATAGGCACTTACTTAAAGCTCTGCTTACTAGGTTAGGCTGTTAAGCGCTTTAATCCCATTTATCCCACTTTCGTAGTTTGAGCAAAAGTGCAAATATTGATAATCGGGTAGTGTAGAACTCTCGCTTTTATATTAGCCCATTCAAGGAACTTTAACTTTGGGGAATAAAATCTATGTGATTAAACGGTCTCTTGTCTTATTCAAACTGCCGATGAAAACTCTCAGCCCGCTGTCACATTAACTTGGAAACACCTACTTAACATTCGCTAAACCTTGAACGCTCATCGGTCCCCTCCAATAAAGGTTTTTCATTTCGCCTTAGAATGAGAAACCTCGTAAATTGAAATTTATCGTTTTTCGTTAATGTTAGTGAAATATAGTGTTTTCTTTAATTTTTTTACAAGAAAAGTTCGAGAAGAACTCCGTTGCTCTATCCATTTCAGCTGGATGTTTTGTTTTCAAGTATCTTGACAGTTTGTTTTGAGAAAATTCTATTTTTGCTTACACATCTTGAATATCAGACATAATAATAATTGAAAACCTTTGGATTCCGAAGCAAAGAAGCCATACTCATTTTATTAATTTTTGAATTGTCACTTTTTTCATTTTGTAATTTTGAAGCATAAGATTTCGAAAGATATTTTCTGTGGCTACATGATAAATTAATATTAACTATGAAATTACACAGTTTAATCAATCATAAATAACTTACTTCATCCATAAGTTTTATCAATTTACAAAAAAATTCATAAAATATTAAAAAAATGATTTACATGTGTAAAAAAGATATGGGAAAAAGAAAAATTCAAAAATTTAATATTCTTAACATAAAGGATATAGTATACGAAGTAATTTTATATCTTCGAGTTTATATTTATTTTTGGTCAATAATCTTGCCCACGTTTGACCATAGAGTCATATGAAAACCTCAAGAATTTTAAAAATTAAATCCGATACAACTGTAAAGAAGTCCTTCCACTGGTATGAAAAATTCTAACTTGCAAACGGATGGGCTGATGATCAGTAGTAATTCATCTTACCCACCTTTACAACGAAGCCATTTTTGAGCTCAATTCCCCACCTACTTCAAAACAACGCCATCAGTTAAAAACCTCTCCAACAAGATAATGGGATTTGGAAACTCTGAGGCTATACATTGAATCATTTATGTTTTTCACAACGTTCCAGTTAATACGTTCACTCTACCCACAGCATCAGTTATTTTTATTGTGAATTCTTTAAACTTCAAACGATAAGCGTTTTATTTCTAGGAGAAAATTAACATGATTTTATTGTCTTAGAGACGATTCCAATTCAATCCCAGATATTACTGCGAATCGACAGGGCATCTATGGCGACCTAAGCATGCAAAGCCTCCACTTAAAGGCATAGATTCTATTATTTTGAAAAAGTGCGCGCGACTCAAAAAGTGCTTGGCTAAAACCAATATCGTCTTGAATTTCTCATAAATTAGACGACCCCATCATAAAATTAGAGGAAGCTCTAAAAATAAACGTAAAAACAAAATAAAAAAATTTAGCAGCTTTATTTTGTACGAATTTAATGTCCACTTCCATCGTTGTTTTCGAGGACGGATAATCCACGATTTTCGCGGATAAAGAGGACATGACACATCAACCAAATATGCCCTAGAATTTATAAGACCTAGCAGTGGAAAGATACTCTGGGAAGTTTACTTCCTCTTCAGTTCTTTATTAAAAGCTGTTTACCAATAGTAGACTTGTAAGTCAACATTTCGTTTAAGCTTAAAACCTTAAGAGATACACAGTTTTTATATCGATTAAAATATGAATGCCATGAAAAAAAGAGTACCAGGTTATATCATCTACTTAAATGTAAACGGTCATTGTGTAAGTAACAAAAATTACTCGGGAAGAGACACTTAATTTTAAAGATTAACAGTTGAAACAATTTTTGAAAATACAATATTTTATGAAAATAACCATCAATCGACGATGGGTTGTCATACCATTCTAAATAATGATCTAACTTAAAATATTTATCCATCTGATTTTAACATCTTCAAATCAAAATAACCACGTTAATTTCAGCAAATCTATGTTACTTGTAAGGCAACAGGGTCTATTATTGAGTCGCATCAAGATGCTTTTTCTTAATCTGAATGCTAATTCGACAATTTAACAAAGATTAGTATTATCACAGATGCTCAATACCTCCTTGTTAAAAGTCGAAGGTAGTTTCGCGAAGAATGGATAAGAGTGCTAAAAGTCAAACTGAAGCAACACTCCAAAAAGACTCATAACATTGTAATAGCATCGGTTTTTCTTAAATTGTATTTGAAAAAATGACTTTTCAGATTGACTATGATTTGATTATCTGAAACTTAACCAATCTACAAAGACAGACCAGTCCTCACTTACGAATAGGATGATATATTATAAACACAAATGATCAAAAAATTTCTTCATCCTCGATTTAAAAGTTGTGGGGGGAGGCATGTCGGTATAATGGAAAATGACCAAGAAAACCCGCCTTTTCCTCATACCTAGGTGGTGAGTTATTGTTATTAAATGTGTTACCCTTTGGTCGATGTGAAATGTCAAACACCTAACAACCTCTCATAGACAGCCTTATTCGTGATGCTTGAGTTTGAGTTGTTTATTTTGATGATATTCTTATCTACTGCCAGTTCTTATAAACAACGTATTTAAGACCTGTTAGATTGTCATTAAAAAATGAGGAAAGCCATATTCTAATTTAAAAATATGTGTTTTTAATTTAATTCGTAAAATAATTTTGGATTTATTATTTCAGAAAAGGAATTTCTCACCGATTGAATTGACTTCAGACATTGATGATGGTTAGATCTAGAAACTAATGCATATTGTTCCAAAAGATTTAAAATGCTTATAGCTTTCAAAATATCCTGACATAGCAGAATCAATAAACGAGATACTTTGTGAAAAAGGTATCATCGTTTTGATCAAATAATTTAACGTTTTCTTTGAAGTCTATGTCACATAATGATTTCGACAGTATGGCGCACAAGCTTAAAAAATTCCCTTAAGTTGTGGTGGATCAGGTAAAACAGTTGAAGCATTTCTGTCTGGGCAGTATAAAGGTGAAATCTCCTCTGTTGTCCGCGTGGTAGCTAAAAACTTTGCTGTTTATAAGTAATTGGGAATACGTGAACGAAGAGCGAATTTCAATCTTGTGAATCTCCCGAACATTTAGAAATTACTAACTCCGATTCTAGTTCATGTTAAAAACAGGTCCCAAACACGTTGTTCCCATTAATAGATGAAAGCCATTTAAAGAGCAAAAGAAAATTGATTCTCTAATTCGAAATAAAATCACGTTCAGATGAATTCACGCAAAATGAACTGAAAATATTCCAGCAGATGTATTATCAAGGTTTATTAACTTTTTAGAGGTAATACCGGAAACTCATCTTGTTGAGAAACGGAGTAATGATAAAGGTTATCGGATTATTTTTCGACTTGCTCAATAATAAGTTCTCAAAGGAGAAAATTGAAACAAATCATTTTTCAACGGTTCATTTAGTCGAAAATTGGTTATCCTTTAAATAATACTTCTTTGAAACAGAGATAAAAGAGTATTACTTCCAGTTATACCACAATCAAAATAAATTATACTGACAAGGCGGATCAAAAATAAGGCTATGAAACGGGAATCAATAAATTCAGACTGTGAAAATTACTTTTTTTGTCTAGATTAAAAAAGATATCAAACATTTTATTCTTCACTGACTCAAATGTTTAAAATCAAAGTCACAGAGCTTTAAAACTCGTAAGTAATTGGTGCTCTTGTCTTCTTTTTAACCATTTGCAATAGAATACCTAATTTATTATTCTTCAACAAGCTAGTTGAACTGGAAATCGTTATAAAATCTTTTTCGTGGATCATTCTTCAAAATGAGTTGGAATGGAAGTGGTTCTTGATCAATTAACAAATGCGGTGGCAAAAAGCATTACTCTTCCGCATAAAGCTTATATTAAGTCCCTGTAAAGACAAATGCAACCCGTGTAACCGTTAAAGTATTAAATTTATTCGATAACCTAGGTCACTTCTTTAGAACAAATAAATCGAGAACTAATTCTCATCTGTCACAAGGTAATGGTCTTATTCGAGCAGAAAACCATAAAACCTGAGACAAAAATTCTATCTGGAATGAATAATTTGAATACGCTTCACATTTTCTTATGATTGCTAAAAATAGAATTAACGACTATCTTCATATCAAATAAAACATTGAAGAAAACAAAATTTAACTTTTTTTAATTTACATGTCAAAATATCTTCATGACCAAAAAAATCAATAACGATTGAAATTACTTGTAAACATAAGAAAGAAAAAAAATTCCTTATATCACAACAAGTCAAAAACTAAAGTACCTACTTTAAGGAAATAAGAAATGGATCGGAAGCAGACCAGATCGAGTAAACTCAGACCTGTATTCGATGTACCTTATTTGGGAAAAGGCCTCAAGCAGTTTTCATGAGCTCTCTGATTCTTAAAAGTCTCAAAAAATTAAATTCCAGTTGAATATGAATTAACTTTGTCAAATCCATGATTATAATAAGTCTTTTGTTTGTTCTAATTTCGCTGAAGTTGATAGGTTAAGAAGATCTGACAGAATTGGGAAATCTAAGTGTCGAACCTTATAGGATGAATACATTTAGTTTACTTAACAATCATTCATCCTTTTAGATTATATTTTGTCTTTAATTAAATAAAACAGGAGCAATCAAGAGTTATTTAAGCTTTACTCTTAGAAAAGTTCAAGAAACAACATGCTTTCAAATCTCTCGATGTTCATAGTTTGAGAAATAAAAATTTGTAATAACTTAAAAAGCCTTTTCAAGATTTTGCTTGTCAATATGTGTAACTTGCAAAAAATCGAAACTCGAAAATTCAAAATATGATAAGATTATACATCTTTTAACTCCACTAGCACATCTTGATTGGGCATTTGCAAACTTTTTAGGATATCCCGTATGTCACATAACTCTCCTCTTCCATATTTCTTTCCTGCACTTCCATTATTTGCTCCTCTTGTGGTATCTTTGGCGGTTTGATGATTCTAATAGGGCGTCTCACTGGTTTTACCATCCTTTCTGTCAAGCTTTTCTCGATTAACGTAGGTGTTTTCTCACCCTTTAGCTCAAAAAACTTGAGGTTTGCTGCAGATTTTTTTGAACATAACCTTCATTCGTCGATGTAATTCCCTTCGCAATAGGTCAGACAGTGTAACCCTCTGTTTTAGTGAGCCTTCTTGTAAAGGCTTTGTTTGACCTAAACAACCATATCGTACAATAGTTCTTCAGTTCTCTTGGTATCTGTTTCTAATATCCAGGTTCTAATTCCCGTTTTTACTCATATTTGTTGGTTTTCTTGAAATTCCTTGTTCTTTTGCACAAGATTATTGTCACATTTTAATTTTTCCGGTCCAAGGGCGATATCCTGTCTAAAATATAGGTCTTAGATTGTCAACATCCATATTAAGTTTACAACTCAATATGTCTTCGGTTAGAGAACGCTGCGTTGAGGAACTGGGAGTATTTTTGTACCAGTATTAGATATTTTTCAATTTTTTTATTCTTAATAGTTCTTGTGAGTATTTCTGCCTCCTTGTTGGTCAAAAGGGGATAAAGATATGATTTTATGAGCTTAGTTGAATAAATCTTGCAGAAACTTTCACATTAATCAGAGCATAACTGTTTTCTATTGTCAGATACTATGGTGTGGCGTATACTCGACCTCGCGAACACGCTCTCTAAGCATCTTATTGTACTTAATAATATGCAGGCTTCCAATAAGCACACTTGGGCCTATTTCGAATACCACACCGCCCACACGAACCAGTAATGGTCGTCAACTTTACTCATAAAATCTATATGTACTCTCTTAAAGGTAAAACTAGCGCCTCTCGTAAAGTGAGGCTTTTGCCTGATATTCTTTTCATTTTCCGCCTTCTCTATTTCTTGATTGATATACAGCCACCTAACTTTATTTTAAGATAAGTGTAACGTTCGCGAGCATTTAAGGAGATTTTGTGAGTAAATATTTGTAAATATCATACCTCAGATGGGCAGGTATAATTATTCTGCATCGATGGAAGAATATATTGTTTTCTACTTATACTTTGTTACATTCTTCATTTTGTTTTCTTTCATTTTGAGTGAATAGAGATATTTGGCCAACCAAGATAGAAATATTTTTATTATCTTGATTGTGTTGTTAGCTTCTTAACTCCGCCACAAACGTTCTTCTCTTCAATGAGGACTAAAAGAAGCAAGTTTGGCCTCATATTCTTTGTTTGTTACGTTTTTAGTTTCCTTCGCGGGTAATCCTGATTGAAAGTCAGACTTTTTTGAATCGGTGTGTCAGTAGTTCATGTGGAAATGAAAGCCAGATAGAGTTTCCCCATTAGATCAGTTTTCTAAGTTTTCCCATCGTTTAAAAGAACCCTTTCACTGGTTTGAGGTGTGTATCTTGTGAAAGGACGATTGTATAGACGATCGTGCAATTTTTTACTGTTTCAACAATGGCTAATACTTACTCTGTCAGTTATAGAATAATTATTTCGGTCATAGAGAGAGATCACCAACTTATAAGCAAGGGGTCTTTCGGATCAGTCAAAAAACATGCAGATAAGTAGTTAACCTACTCCCATGGCTGATGTATCATTCGATATGAAATTGAGTGACTCATTAAAACGCACTCAAAATTCTGATGAATAAATGATTTTTAAGTATCTTCGTGAAGCTTTTGTAGTTTTGCATTTCATTCTCATTTGAAATGTTTTTGCGTTGGGTATTAGTATGGTGTTAATTCGGTGTAATAATTTTGTGATCTGAGAAAGGGTTTGAGTTCTGTTATGTTTTCAGGTCTTTGGAGATTTTGGATTGGTTTATTACTGTCTTTCACAGGTCGAACCTGATCGCATCAAAAATGTATCATAAAAAACAGACCTCATTCGTTTGGATTTTGCATATTTTTTCTAATTTATACCAATATCGTTTTACACTAAGCTTCGAAACACAGTTGTTATAATTTATCAAAGTGATCAGCCTTATCTTTTCCTGTTGGTATAATATCGTCCAGGTAGAATGTTGTGGAATAAATTCCTTCTAGGATAGGAAACATGAAATTTCGGAAAACCTAAGGAGTTGAGGAAATTTCAAAGGGTTACCTATTGTACTTAAACCCCCCATATGTGTCGATATTGTTGTAAGATGCGTTTATTCCTGATCTGAACTCACTTGGAGTGTGCATCCTTTAATCAAAGATGAAAAATGTTTCCCTTTTTGAATCCATCAAAAATATAAAAAAAAGGTATGAATTTGGTAGGATAGGTAATTAATGTAGTTGTTTTTCAAACTCGAAAATCCCCACATATTCTGCTTTCACCTGACGGTTTCTCTATATTAGCTGTTAGCTAAGCCTATTTTAAGGGGTTAGACACGTACTTTAGTTTTTTTAGACACTACAAACTATTAACCTCTTAAACACTACTTCTACACTTTCATGATGGAGTACGGTACGTTACTTGCTATTTTAAACTTTTGGTTTAACGTTAACACGCCACACGATTTAAACCATCTTGTTAGTAATGTAAGTTTTGTTTGGAAAAGGTTCATTTTAATATTTACCAAATAGTTTTTATCGGTCTCAATCGTCACCTTCCGATTTTTCGACATCAATTTTGTAAATCTGTTGATCAATGCGAATCTACAGAGTCCGATTTAATTCTGTGATGGGTTCATCATTACAAGTAATTATGAGTGGTAAATATAATTATTTGTTTCCACGCTTGACGTTACTTAGGTGTATCAAGATGTTTCGAGAGATACATTCGCGTATCCATAAAGGGGCCAAATTCGGTTCAGGGGTAGTTAAGACAATTTCAGCCACGCGCCTTTACCAACGCACGATACAGACACCCCAGTATCTGTCATCGTAAAAATGAATATCATTGGTTGAAATATTAAAACCTGAACCTCAATGCGATTGTTTAAAAGCCTACTCGTGGTGTATTTACACAAAATTTACAAAATGGTCATCGCAATCAAAATCATGTGAAATCGTTTGATAGTCGATCTTTGTATCATTTTAGGTTTCCACTTTGGTTCCTGCCTTCAGGCAGAGTCTGGAAAACTGTGACTTTTTTGAGTATCTTCATACAGCATTGATTGCTAGACATAGATTGAGCGATTTGTACCACTCAACTCCATAACAGATGCATGTTATTTGATGGATAGTAGATCAAGAGAAATGTTTACTTTTTCCTGTTGTGAACTCAGCATGAGCATTAACTTTGATCTTTTCAACACGGGCGCATCCTTGGTCCTTGTGAGTAGCTGTTGTACTTTCTTTGGCTTGCTCAAAATCTTTCGCTGCTTCAAATCCCACAAATGCGGAGGTAGTTGTTGAAGAGAACCAATAAAAATACCTTCTAGTATATTTCTGTCACGTAATCTAAGAAGGAATTTATCGCGAAATTTTTCATCCAATGAAGAGCCTAATATGTGTGTCGCAGCTCGGGTCCTCAGTTACTAAAATAAGTTGGTTTTACTTTTTTAAAGTTTTTGCAAATTTTTTAAATAAAAAACGTTGAGACATAAAATTAAATTTATTTTCGTATTTTGAACGGAAAAACGTATTTAAGTCGTAGCATGAGAGTCTCGTATTCTTGATTGTTAAAATATTTCAGCGCGCATTTAAAGTTTTTCGCCGTTACGTTTTTAAAAAGTCAATCGCTTTATATCTTAAGAACGGTTCTTCTTTTCCCGCCTGTTACATTCAAAGTGTTCATTCGAATCATTTCTCATAGAATGGTCATTCCAACCAAGTTTCATCAAAAGGTTGCAATTTATATATTGCAACATTTTTGTTTCCTCGCGAAATCTTTGAAACTTTTGTGGTGTTTCTTTCTCCCCTCGTCGCAATATGTATTAAATCAACAAACTAATCTAGGTTGAGCCTGAACACAGTCCAAAGGATATCTCGTGTATTACAAAATCATACCAAGAATTGCTAATATTTTAGTTTTTTAAGAATTTTTGATTAAGCGTCGACGTCATACGATATGTAACGAAAGGATTTTCTTTTTCCTAGTTCCATTAGTCAAAATCGTGGGTTGTTTTGTTCCTAAATTTTTAAAATTTTTCATGTCAAAACTTTGAATCGAAAATTTTATATGGATTTTGCAGAAATATCCTTGCTCGTAAATTCTTTGAACTCTTAATCCTGAAATAGTTTTTTAGTTTACACTCAGATAAATTTTTTCTGTTATGAATAATAGGCAAAATATATTTAGTGATTATACGGCATCCACTTTTAAATATTTTAATTCATGATGGCTTCGATCATTCTAAAACTATAAAATTGATTTTTATAAATGTAAATATTTGAGAGTGTATATATAGATATGCTTCTAAAATACTCTTTTTTGCACTCAGTCAGTACTTTAAAGGATTTAAATTTTGTTAAGATTAAGAAATCAAAATTTTTATACATTCTAACATATAATTGAAATGATTTCAGTCTTATTTCTCTATATGAAACATTTTGTAGTTTTATTTCAGGCCGACATATTGATAAAATATAAATTATTCGAAAATATCTATCGAATTCCAAATATAATCTAAATGAGAATTTGAGAGACTTAGCGATAGATTTTAAGACGGAAATTGCCGTAATAATGGTTAATTATCTGCGCGTGTGCCAGTTTTCAACACGAGATGTTTTTCCGATTACTGAACTTATCAAAATGTATTTCGAAGAGATACGAAGCTAATTTATGCACAAAATTAATTTATAATACCATAAAAATTAAACCTTATTCATTGAATAATAAAAATAAAAAATATATTTCATATCTGGATAAGGAAATTGTAACTATTCGTTCAGATGGAAGTATACTAATTTATCCAAAATCGTCCATTTGTCACGCTCAGATGTTTTATTTCTTACTTATCTTAGATGTAATCAGCTCACTGAGATGCAAGTTGAGTACTCTGACGGTAGGCGGGAGGAAAATGAAGTATCTAATCACTAAAATGAAGAGGAATTACGATTGAAAATGTCTTAGACACTAATTTTAGGCCACTGGGTGAATGTTACTTATTAAACGATGATCCTAAAATTTATCGAATCTTTCCCTTTTCCACAACGATTCGAGACAACATTTTGTTTTCTAACAATTATAGTTGGAAATCACCATTACATTTAGATTCTAAAAAGGTTTCCACAAGGCTCTATTATGCATTCTCTGAGAACCACAAGTATTCATGTTTTGTAAGTGAGATATATTCTTTCGCCGAATATTATTAAACTTGAACACGTTGAAGGTTTAAACGTTGAATTCATAAAAAAATTGTTTGGAAATTGTAAATTTAATCGAATCCAATCCCCAAACGGACCATTTGGGATTTGGTTATTATATGCTTCAAACGAAGAAACTTATTTTTCTCTTTTATCAAATCCATACACTTATAGTTTGGTTGAAATCGCTGATATAGATTGTAAATTATTGAAACTTTCACCTTATTATCAAGTTTCGATGCAACTTCCAGCGTATTTTAAAGTTTAAAATAGCGGCACTCGGCGATCTCAGAGTCTTATTCAAATATACAGCAGATCGGCCATGTTAAATAAAATGAATTTATTGACGGAACTTTTTCCATTTTTTAATCATGAAGAGATATATGTTACTAATTTAGCAAATGGTTCACTTTTTTCGTTTCATCTTTATGACACAAGCTTATACAAACAAGTCTTATTCAGTAATGGAAAAAAACTAAGTAAGTTTACTCTGTGACAAAGATGGAACGCTTGATTACGTCATGAATTATGGCAATGAAAGATCGTTTAAAACTCTTTTAAATTTAGAATGCAGAGCATATCAAATAATAGTGTGTATTTACCGATTTCTGAGCGAATTCGGGACCATATTCCTAATTTATTGAAGGAACATCTTTACTGCATTTCTCATAATGAAAGAATATTAAATGTTCACACCAAAAATCTCAAGGAATTGAGTGATTTATGCGATAAAGGAATCACTTGTAACTCTGTTATTCAAATAAGATAATGGAAAATGCTATCGTTTTTACGAAAATTTGTATTAAACTCTATAATTTAAAGCTTTCCGTTCATGTTTCGGGTATTAGATTCTATTTTGTGTAAAAATTTCAAGACAAGAAATCCTGAAGAATATTTGCGCTCTTTATTTGATCCTCTTCCGATCAAATCTTGCTTAGTGGGCAATGAAAAATATTTACTTTTTTTCGATAGAGAGACCTATTTTTATGCTCTTAAAAGAATGTCACTGTTTAAGGGTTTTATTTTCAATCGATTTAGAAAAATGCACCTTAATTCCATTTGGATTAAACGTTAACGATCATTCTGGGTTTATCCTTTATAATCATCAGTCTGTTCATACCAGGGCTTACTAGAATTTATTCGAATAGAATGGAGAATTCGAATCACGAATTTAAACTTAAAAAGGCTTCTAAATTTAAAACTGGTGATATAACATTTCTATACGTGTATGATTTGTGGGATTATTGCGAATATGTGAAAAATCATTTAAGTGAAGGTAAAAAACATTTTATGCACAGATGGCAAACTATCTAAATCTATCTTTGTTCGCGTGGAATATTTGTAAATTAGTTTTATTTTATATTAAGTGACAGAACTCTTTTAACCGTTAAAGAATGCTTGCGTGATCAAGTTCAAAAAATGTTTGATTCAAATAATATTAAATATGAATACGAAGAAGAAAATTTTTATCCAACCATAGAAACTTTTACTGATCTTTTTCGGTTTTTCGATATCACCGTATTCCTTACGAGTTTAGGACACGACAATTTTAAAGTGAAGTTTGGAAAAGAATTGCAACTTATATGAAAAAAATATAGAATATTTTGTTTTTAATTCTGATACATTTTCTACAAACGATCTAAAATTTTTATATCATAAAAAGTGGATTTAATTTTATCTTGAAAAACAATCGACCAGAGTTCAAATTAATCAAAAATTTATGTAAATTCATTTTGTCGTTGATATATACCAAGAGGTATCCTTATGTAACCAATGTTTCTTTGGCGCAACCCTTTCACGACAAAACACCATTGAAATCGAAACGAGAGTCTTGTACAGTCCTAGCCCTATGATTGCATAGCCTAATAATCACGGCTTCAGTGTAGTAGGGAAATAAAGGTCAACTGCGTTTGAAACGTTCTACCTGGTTCCAGTAAATCTTCTCGAAAAAATAATTTATTATAAGATCGACTATATTATTTTAAATGGCCTTTTTTAATCATCGTTTTCATCTGATATTTAAGAATGGATCGTGTACTATTTTCTACATGCCAGTTTTTGGTTTTTTAATTTTTCGGTTCATAGAGTGTGTACTCCACTGCACCTAACGTCAGGATATTTTGTTGTTTGAACATTTCCAGCTTTTCTAATAACGTGTAAGTAGTCGACGTCTCAAAGAGCGACACTCGAATCCCATATTTCTCATGGTGGCACCATCATTAATTTATTTGCTACATGTTCTTAGATAATTGTGTCTAAGTTATTTTGTCTCGAAAATGGCTAGTTTTATTCCACGCTTAAATTTAAAACTATTCCTACAGCAACTGCCGAATACGTCTCAAATTCTTTCAATTAACTATGCGCGGAAATACCGTAAATATTTTTAAATTATCGCATTTTTGTAAATTGTGAAAGTTTTTCATTTATCCTGTATAAAAGGAAACTCATAACCCTAAATGTGAATTTTTCTCTTTCATCCAAGTTCTTAAATAATTTAAGATACTCATTAAAAACTCTTATCACTACAATATTAGAATTTATTCATCATATCCATTGTCAGTGGATCGAAAGAAACATGCAAGTTTCGAAATAAAATTAAAATAAATGATCTGCAAAATTTCTTCACGTGGCATTATCTTTGTACTCAAATTATAACAATAAAATCATAGAAATTACGCACGTGAAAAACTATTGTTCACAATCAAACGCTTTTCTTCCATAGTTGTTCTATTTTATAAATATTTTTGAACATTTACAAAGCATGGAATAAATATAATAAAAAGGTTAAGGCGAAAAACATCATTTGCTAAGTTTTATCCTTTGTGTAAAAATATCTGCTCATCAAAACCCCAGAAAACTAACAAGTAAATTTCTTGAAATTCTCCCAGTCTCAAAAAAGTAAGGTTACATGTCAGAAATATTTGAAGGACATAATAGTTTAGTTGTGTATTTTTGGCCACATCCAACATTATTAAGATGCACATCGTTAAAACCAAGATGAAGTATTGTGAATGGTAGAAATAATTCTTTTTGGAAATATATATTTCTGAAATTTATTCATTCTTAGTTTATTAATAAAAGAACCATGGGTTGTTAATACGAACTTCGTTAGGATTCTAACGACCGTAACTATACCAATTTGCCTTACGAACTAGCCATTAGAAATTAAAAACTAATCAGTTTCATATTTTATACATTGTGTACTATTTTTGAAAAAATGATTTTATACTCTTTCAAAAATTTGTTTACCCTGTCTAAGAACTATTTTGCGACATAGTACAACAGTGCCCTGGCTCGATCTAAGATTTACATATTCACTGATTCATTGTGTAAAATTTCCTTCCAATACACGGTTAAAAGATGCATAATTAATTTAAGAGTAAAATAAATTTCGGTGAAATTTTATGTCGCCGAGTTTAATAAAATATTTTGACAAATTCAGACAATAGTAATCGTAAAGATTAGTAGATTTTCAATTTTGAGAATTTACTTTTCATTAAAAAAATTTAATATAAATAAAAAAATTATTTCAAGGAAAAATCTCATTGTATTTCTACGAAAGTTTTGCACGCTTTTAATAGGATGTCATATATAACTTGTAATAAGTCATGAGAGTTGATTAAAATTTTTAAAAGTTTGGCTCATATTGAAAAATTAAAAAAAGTTAAATTTCACTTTCAGGATAAAATATTTCTTGCTACGATTAAGAAATTTCTAAGTTTTTTTACGACTACATGGATAAATTAAACAAAAATGTTTCAATTTTTTTAAAAAACCAATTTTAATTTCAATTGACATAATTATAACTTAAGCGAAAATAGTAAAAATAATACGAAAATTTTTTTGGATATTATGATGTGTATAGATTCGATAACTGGGACGTTAAAAGTGAGAAAGACATTTTTAAAACACTTATTCACAAGTTTTATATATCTGAACGATAGTGGAGACCTTCATTGTATTAAAATATATGAATAAAAGGTCGTTAAAAATGACAAATAATTTAAGATAAGTAATAAATCTGGCATTATTTTATCTCAAAACTACCTTTCTAAAATCTTAAGATTCTTTATTTACGCGAGTAAACTTAACACTCTACGGCTTTAAAAATCAAATCTAATTTTATCGGTTCAAAGTTCTTTCTGCATTTTATCTTGAATATAAATGTAATCCTCTTTAGTTATTCTACGCATTGGTAATTTTATGCTAAACCTGGAATGTTTGTTCATGTGTGAGTCGAATCTATTTAGGCTAGAGTTAAAAAATTGATGAACTATTTTTGTGCAAAATGCAAGAAAAAAATTAAGTTTGATGGTCCCAAAAATATGCCTGTTTCGAGATAAATAAAATTGGCTTAACACTCATTTTTATACATGGACAAAAATCGAGTCCGAAATAGTTTTTTATATTTTAAAGAATATTTATGAATAATATGATTTACCTTGTATCATCTGATTCACAAATGGTAGATGTATCTGTCTTTCAGCATTCCTAAAAGTAGATGCGATACATTAGATATCGTTACTATTTCGCGCGCGCTATTTAAAAGTAGTACTTTTGTCATCGCTGTGAGCGCAATTTTTAATTGTCATGGAAACTTTGAAATGTGACCCTTTTTTTGATTCTCTACATATCTTTATTTTTCATCAAAGGTTTAAGGTTTAAATATATTGACGATGAGAATACATATGTTTGTCGTTTATGATTTGCTCCATGATAGTGTCTGTTAGAGCAGGGATATCCTATTTACAGTTTTGTGAGCGTTTGATTTCGTTAAGTAAAGAACTGCCCACTGAATAAGTAGCGTATACGACTGATGTTTAATTAACCGTCAAGCTTTTCATCTTCCTCTCAAGTGGTACTTTACCTATCGCGTAAAACTGACATCTAATTATGAGGTATTGCACAAATAATTTCTTGATGGCCTGTTCTAATAATTATTTACGAAAAATATATTTTTTAAACAGAAATCACAAAATCAAATTTGTGAGGAATATAGATGCGGGAGCTTTAAAATGATCACAAAAAATGTAAACTTGAAGATTCACGATATAAATATTTTGTGTTCATTAAGATTTAATTTATGAGGGAAAAATACCTGGAGATTTATAATATTAGTAGAAAAAATAAAAAATCGTGTTTTATTTTTATTCTAAAAAATAAAAGGACTCATTTTACGTCAAATGAATAAAAAAATTGAAGTAGGTTTATTTTAATTTGATAGAAAGGTTTAAAATTTTGAGAAAATTTTTATTTTAAAATTAATTATTTTCTTATAATTTTCGAATATTTGTGTAACAAATATTTAAAGTTTCTGTTTTTAGTATATTAAAAAGTTAATGAAATAAATTGATGTAAAATTTGAAAAATATTTTTTCTTTTTTTAATTTATGTTGAATTATTGTAACGGTCTTTATTCACAGCCCATGGTTGGAAGGTAGGACCGCAGTTAAGATAAGAGTACAGAACAAGAATTTAAATTTAACAAAGCTCACATAAGTAAACATCAGGACAATTCTGGCAAGCGTACATATCTAAAATAATTTGTTTTGAGAAAGAGTTCCCTTAAGGTGTACATACACGCTAAATCCTTTTAAAATGTCGACATAGGCTTGACTCCTTCTGATCTGTTGTAAAATTATTTTGAGTCAACAATAAATTGCTCTTGACATGAAAATGAACTCTATCGTAAAATTTCATGACATTCTTTCTCCCCAATTTCAAATAAAAATGAAGGACCATTTGCAAGATAAAGGTATTAGTTCTAGTCTTGAATATTTTGATGTTTTTGAGATGATGGAACTTAAATGTCTCAAGAGTCTACCTTTTACTCTTTAAAAATCATAAATGATCGATTCAAAAAATTAAATATTATTGATCAAAATCTTCCAACTTCTCATTGGATCTTCGATAAAGTTAAATCATGACAAGCATCTTTACAAATTCCAAACACGTTTTCGTCATTTTCATGCAATTTCTTTTGGGTTGACCACTGAAACTACGAAACAGTGTCGTGTAACACATAGAGTCTTCAAAGGTTTTGAAGATGTTTTTCCACTGATTCAAAATTCGAATTGAAAATTATGTCAGGACCTTCTAAATCAGAAGATACTTATTATTTTAAATAAATCCATATCTATCGATCGACTATTGTTTATTTTTTTCGTGATCTTGAGATATGTATTGTGTGATTTCATCATTCCAAAATCAAGTATTTAAGGGTATCAGCTATAAATAGATGAAATTTCTTTCTGACTGACACAAACTATCGTAGTTGAATATATTTTTAGAGATCTAAATGCCAGTTGCGGCTTTAAGCTCAAAATCGAAATAGACTGTATCAGATTATCAATTAAAATGTGCGAGAGTAGTTTATTCCTGCAATTTATGTTATCAAGTGTGTTCAATATTCTGGATACCGTCAGCTATTCAAATTTAAACGGATGTATTTGGAAAGCATCTTCAAAAATTTTCCACGATGTTATGAATGAACAAAAAACAGAACTGTTCAAATCTTAAAAAGGATCACTCCTCATGGGATGAGGTTTATTAGTCCAACATAAATTTGCGCATGTCCCCTTTTCCATGTTACATAAACAAATTTTCACGATTTGCAACTTTCTAGTGATTAATAAAAACGCAAAGATAACATGTATCATAATTTTTGGGGTTTACTCCTTATGGATTTTAAAGGATACTATGTTTCGTCTTCTTATATTGTAAAGAATGCCATCGTTGCGGATTTATGTATTTTCTTAGTTTTATGAAAAGCAGTTATTCATTTAATTAGGCTCTTGTATCGTATCATTAAATTGTGCTAAAATGAAAGAGTTTTGAGAATGGGTTTTAATGGTCGACACGATGATTAGATGGTTAATTTACAACAAAAATTGTTTCATTATATTTGAAAGATGATTAATTTTTTAAAATTTTCATACATGTTCTAACGAGTAGAGAAACTCTCTTCCAACTCTTTTTGCAAATTTTGAACCAATAGTTTTTCTTGAATAATTCGAATCACTGCCATGCTAGATAGCTCTTGCCGATCTGAGGGATTCAAGTTTCAAAGCTGTTTAAAGCGGATGTTAGACTAAAAGTGGTCTCTCATTGGTCAAATAAATAAAGTATTTTTCATTCGTAAAATCAAAACTCTCGAGTTGTTTGAGAAAGCTTTAAAGCATATGATTGGCACAAATTCTACAGAAATTTACATATTTTGAATATTTAGCGTTTTCAAGTTATTTCTTATAAGATTTGGGAAAAGTTTTTAAGATATCTTAACGAATAATGAAGATAGCGTTAAAATAAATGATAATTTTTATGATATATTAACGTAGAGGAGATAGGCAACTTGCTTATAGAACGTTGACTTTTAGAAACTAGAAGATGACATCAATTTTTTAAGTTAATTTCAATGTTTATTTTTATCTAAAATAAACTGCTACTCTTTTTTATGATCTTATAAATTCGTTTAGCCTTGAATGGGAGTTTGACCACAAAAATAATACCGATAACTTAATCGACGACTTGTTATAACAAAGAATATCAACAACATTGGCCGAAACTTGCATATGTAGAATGAAATACTCTTTAAGGTAGGTAATTCGAATACTGGAGGTTAAAGCCATTTTCGGGCTGCTCATTGTCATCTTTTACCTCATACACTTAGTGTATTCATTAGATTTCTCAATTCATACCTGAAATGTTATGACTATTTATACAAAATTCGTTATGAATTTCAGAAAAAATTTAAAATAAAGTAAATTTTTAACATATATTATACTCCGAGGTATATAATGTCGTGGCCACACCAACCATGAAGTGGGTAAGCTCAATGGCTTATTCAGAGATTATATACATTAACTACTTTTGATTCCTACGATTGCATTCATTTCGATTGGTGTTCAGAACGGCATCTTTACTCTGAGAAAAACTTATTAAACATAGATCTAATTGTCCTTACCAGTACAAAAAAATCATGATCTTATCGTGGTAAAAAATGAATTTGGTGAATATTTTAAAACAAAAAATCATATCTTTGCACCTTTTGGACACACTGCTTGAACTCAATAGTTTGGTAATCAACTCAAGGATTCAACGACTTAGACTGAAGGCACTTTTACACAAATCAGCCTTTCAACAGAATTTTATAAATCGAGCAAGAATCCAGATCGGCAAACAAAATAAGACGACATATAGCTTAACTATGCTCTTCTTCTCAGTGTATATTTTATCATATTTTTTAAAGATAACACTTCTTCGAAAAAGGTTGAATTTTAAGCCGAAAAGTGATCGTTCTTCTGCCATATCGATAGCACATACAATTTAAATGTTTAAAATCTCATGCTTTATTAAAAACAGAATCTAAACAAAAAATCTCAAAAATATAAAATATTAGATGAGCCTATTGGAGTTACTCGCTATTTATAAAGGATAAAATTTTCACCCGTTGTAACATTTTCTCTTATTGCGCGTGCCCATTCACATTGGTTATCTAAGGGAGGCATAAAAGGCCGTGAAAAATATGCTGATATAGAATATATTGAAGAGTCGTTTGAAATAAAAAAATTTATATTCTGAGTAAGTGAATCATAAATAGAATGATTGTCTTGTTGTAATTTTTTTGATAGAGGAAATAAAGATTGACAATAAAATAACTCGAAATATTAAACTACGTCCCCTTAAAATAGGTTAACGTATATATCTTCTGGAAAATTATACCTTGTTAAGGAATTTTTGAAAGATCATTCCACAATAGCAGTCGTTTTTTGAATGAGAAGAATATTTCCTAAATTCGCCCTTGCGTATCATCAGTCCGGCTTGTGAGGTTTGACTAAAATTAGCTTTTTAAATTTCATTTTCCTTAAAAATCAACTCTTGATAGATTTATGATCAAATTGTTAGGATAGGATATTGGCCATTTTATTTGTCTGTAAGCATTTTAAGACTCGAAATAATCGCATCTAAAATCTACGAGGTGAACATAATGCGTTTTGTATCTATGAATCTGTAATCTTTTTAAAATTAAAAAAAATCTTGCTGATTACAAAACTTGATGTGTCATGCGATTTTGATATATGGCATTTTTAGGTTATGCGTAGATGCAAGGATGACTTCCTTCGTTTCAGTGTTCAAATAGAAAATTATCTCCCATTATCGAAAGAGGAATATGCTACTTTCGTTTTATTAATCTGTCTCCCCAGTCCATTTAAATCTGCTTTGAACGTACTATTTACTTTAGTTGGGTTTCTTCCATCCACGATAAAAATTTTCTGTTTCATACTGAGTATTTGGATGGAATTTCAAAAGTTTCTAAGATCTCTCACAAGCTTAAAGATATCTAGTTTTGAGCAATGGATAAGCAAAGTAGATTTTAACCGATTCTATCATATAGAACTACTTAGCATTGCAGAAAAGTTTATTTTTAGAGCGCGGAAATCGCATTTCGTTATTTTAATTTAAATGCAGAACATAATCGTGTAAGATTTGTTAATCCATTCAATTTTTGTATAGAGTTGAATAGTTTAATGACAAATTCATCTTAAAATTATATATTTACATAAATCGAGCACAAATGAAGATTTTGTTATAAAACCTGAACAAAAATATATAAATAGATCAAAAATGTAAAGTTATTTATTATTCTGATTCGATACATAAATGGAAGTTTTCAAAATTTACATAGTATTAACCAAACATAAAACTCAGAATTTGTTCGAAGATGGTTTAAAAAATATCTTTAGCTTAGATATTGATAAATATAATCCAAGAAATAACCATTTGTGGAATTATCAAGTTAAAGAAAATAACATGATTCAGAGAGTAGTGTCGGCGATGGACGGATATTTTCAAAATTGTTCAAAAAAACGATCTCGTTGTCATGTACGTGTTGTTGAGGTAGTTTATTCTTTTTGCATATCAACGTTCTGGAAAAGTAAAAGACATGGTAAGAAATAAAATTTGATGACCTTGAGTTTAAAATCAAATTATTAACGATGGCTGGGGATTATTATCGAATCCATCTTATGGTTCAAGCACATGCAATGTCTTCCGTAAGGGTTGATTTTTTGACAAATCCCTAAGACGGAAAATCACTAAAACGCCGAACGAATTGCAAAAATTTAATCATCGAGCTCCATATAAACTAGACTCAGCAAAGTCAGACAATAGAGCATCGACTGAAACTTTTTCCGTCATGTTCATGTCACTGGTAGAAAATGCTGAGACAATGCTGAATCAAATTAACTATAACCACCATATATTGCTCCTGAGGCAACCTACATTCAATCAGAAGTTGATTAAAGCGGTATCACTACAATTGTTGAACATAAATATTGGATAAATGTGGTGAAAAAAGACTATATTCTCACAGATAAAAGAGAGATGATTGAATATTATCAACAGTAAGCTGAAGATAAATCTCATTGGTTTAAAACGATCTGAGAAAACAGAAAATATACGTTAAAAAATAGCTATTACGCACAAGAATCAGGAAAGGGAAAGTTATCACGATTCTAAACACATTTTAAATAATTTAGACAACAATTGTTTCTTCATTTCATTGTGATAAATTCACGGTTGATGTATTTTGTGAGGTTAATATTTTGAGAATGAAAACTTAAACGTAACCCTATTGCTGGAGTTTAAATGAGACACATTAAATAACATTCTTTCATTTTAAACTATATTAAGTTTTTCCAAAAAAAACATTGAAAAGCACGTTTAGTGTTCTATCCAACCTATGTCATTGTGAACTTAACGAAAAAACGGCAAGTTTAATACTTCAAAATATCCCTTGTACGGATTAAAATATTTGTATGGAAAGAATTTCTTTGAATAAAGAGAGAGTTGAAATCTTCGTGAATTTTAAATTTTTATTCACGCATGAAGTTTTTTTTGATTGAGAAATTGAAATATTTTATTCAAAAAATATCAAATACATCTCCTCTGTTCGATATTTTAATAAAAGTATAGGTGTTTTGTTAAACATTATTTTAATCATTTTAAAATCTCATATAAAATGACCAATATTTGATGATTCTTACTGTACCGACATAAGCCGCGTACGACAAAATTGTGATGAAAAAATCCAGATAAGATTACAAAAAATTGTCAAACTAATTTTCTTTAAATTAATTTGACAAAAGAAATCCCCAAAATTCCAAAAAACGACTGCGCCAAAATAAGTTGTTTACTTTTGACTTGCATTAAACAATGGTTTAATACTCCTAAAATATGAAAACTGTTGAGTGAATTTTGGTTATAAAACAGAAAATTAGTATCTTGTAATTTATATTAAAAGGTTACGGAAATTATTGTTTCAAATTTAGCATAAATGTTGTTGATTTATTATCATGGTTTTATCGATTTTAGTTATTTTTAAGGTTGAAATTTGATTAAAAATACGTCAAAAGACATTCGAGTTAAACAGACACAAGCATTCATTCAGTTTTTCATAGATACAAGAAACGTATAATGTTAAGAACAAAATAAAATATCACGGGGAATATTTGAGAACACACGTCGAACCTATCAAAATAGCCTCATATTCATATACAAACAGTACAAGATGAGTCTAACTGAAAGAAAAATACTCCATACTAACGTTATAGGCAAACTACGTGGATGGTGAAAAATTCGAAAGATTCATTCATGTAAATCTAAGCTATACGCAATGTTTTATAACTGTGAAACTTTAATGTCACACTATATAACTCAAATTAATTGCAATATTTCTGAACAAATTTTTCATTATATTTTTTCAAGATAAAACTTGAAATAATTTAATCACACATATTTCGGTTTTTCGATCCTTTTTTTCTCAACTCCACTTTTTAGTAAGAGTGCATAATGCGCAAACTTTAAACATTCTAAATATTCAAAAAAATTCATAATATCACGAGACTCAGATAAAATATTTTGATATATCATCAATCAATCAAGTTACACTTATGCTCGGTCTCATCTATTTTGGAAATACAACTTAATCCATTGTCGAAAAATACTCAAAAACAGACAGCGTATGCCTTGCATATTTTTTGCACGAACTAGTTCTGAAAAAGAAAAACCTTTAAATACTTGAAATGATTTAAAAATAAGCACGAAAGAGAGACATACGGCTTTGAACTGGAGATCTGATTTCAGAAATATTAAAATATTTTCATCAAAGAGATCAAGTTCACTTTTAAGCTTATTTTAATTTTAAATAGTTAACCCTTAGGAAAAATATTTCATAACATTATGATATCCCATTTTTTCTATTTATTTAACGGTATAGCAGTTGAATCAATCAGACAGATTTTTATAAGGATATGAGAACAGAGTCTATTTGGTTTCCAAATACGATCATATGATACACTCCATTTATATCGACAGTTTAAAAAACTGGTTCTTATTCAATTTCGATTTCTTGTCCAACTCGGTACTCGATTAAACCACTTAAGTTTCGATATGTAGGTTATTCTTGGATACATAGATATAAATGCACCACAATGGATTTCGGGGTTATCATCTGATGGCTAACGTGTTTGTTTAAAAGCAAAAAGACGTCTGAGAACGTAATAGAACATGTATCGATTCTGTTAGAAACGATTTAGATAACAGATTTAATTAAGAATTACGAGTATGCTACTTAATCACCACTGAACGAGTTGTCACCTATACCTATAAGCCTTAAAATACATACAGACTAACCTTAGGGACTACTCTGTTAAAGAATATAGGCAGTTTATAATTTTGTGTTTTACTTTTTATTATTATCTATAATCAATGAAAGCCTAAAAACGTCTTAAATTACTTTGACATTTGTCATCTAAATAGATTTAATTGATATTTTGAGTTGTTTGTAAAATTCAATTCATTGAAACAAATTATTTTTCAATTTAAAATTTTAACAATGTATATTTTACAATTTTTTACATATCTTACTGTTTAAATATTATTTGAATAAAAAATTTTTAAATGTTTTCTTTGAGAAAAGATGGATCTGTAAATAAAAGGATTTTACGAAATTACAAATGAAAAAAGTTAAATTACGCAAATATACCTACCTGTATATAATGTCAATTTGATAAACTCTAATCACAGATTTCTTAAATTCAGCAATTCATTTATTTGGAAATTGATTATATTTTACTTGTTCCAGGAGTTCATTTTAATTTGATAAAAATTTCAATGATTGTTAAAATATGTTTTGTCAATTGAAAACGACAAATTGTTCGTTAAAAGTCTTTCATTTAGTTTTAATCTCTAAGAAAATCATTTTTGCACGTAACTTAAATGGAAACAAATAATTCATTTTTGAACACGCATAATTACTCGATTATTTATTTCGTAAAAATTAAAAAAACTCTTCTTTTTCAAATATTATAAGTTGGGTTTATTTATGGAACTAATCCATTTTAAAAATAATTTTTTATAAACAATATAAATTATGAAAATCATACGATTTTAAAGCACAATAACTCTCGAACGAATCCCAACGAACCGATCAAGGAAATAAGAGAGTACTACGATCGACGTACAACAGGGTCATAGCTTTAGTTGTTGAAATTTTCCTGTTCACAGATATCAATTTACGACAAGGCTGTTTACTAAATCGAAGCCAAGAACTGAGCCATAAAGAACCATGTCATCGAATCTATGTCGGAGAGAGTAAACACAACCAAAATCTTCATGATAAAAACTTGCAAGAGGTAAAATATAACAGCTAAATAAAAACAGCTTTGTTTATAAATTGTTAGCTACTCATAATCAAACTATCTTTGCTTAGTATAAATACTGTTTTGATCTTTCAAAAATTCTTGTTATTAAAAAGAAGAATGACATTTTTAGTCGAAATTAAAAAATTTATAAAATGATTTTACGTTATAGGATATGTTTTGTGAATATTTGAACCTTAGAAATATGTTATTAAGCATGAAAATTTTAAACATAATTAATTTTCATATAAAGTTGGAAAATATCAATTTACTAAATAATTTTCTGATAAAAAAATATTAATTCTGTATCTAAATAAATTATTGCATCATTTTTATTTCATACATTGGGCAATCAAAACCAAAAATTGTATATTTTTATAAAATACACTTTTTAATAGTTCGTGTAATTGCAACATTTTTTTGTTGATGTCGGACGATGCTATATTTAGGTTTGAGTCAATTTATTTTTTGTCATCTATAATAAGTTGGAAACTTGCAGAATAAGAATAAAAATATTTGTTTGTTTGTTTATTTTTCACAAAAATATAGTTTATTCCTCGAGAATTTGTTTAGAAATGATAATTACATAAATTTATAAAAAATCAAAATTCATATGGTAAACAAACATTAGAGCACACGTATCCTGAAAGAAAAATAGCAAATTAACACAATCAGTTTATCTGAGCTGTTTGAATAAAATATGTATTTTTAAAGCGTGTTATACTGTATTTTTCATATTTTATTTACATTTTGTCAATTCTGGCCTTGCTAACTGCACTTATGGTCGTTTAAATAAACCTTGATGGGAAGATCAGGACGAGTTAAAGCGGCTCGGACATTATTTATCATTGGTTGGCACGCATATATACCATCTAGTGTAGCTTACACATCAGACATAGTGGTCAATACGAGTAATCACGCCCAGATATTTTATATCATGTTTTATGATGCCAATCACTAGAACTCTCAAACTACACTGCGAGCTTTAAGACTATCTTAATTTCTTTCCATTTGAGTCAGGCTAAGAAAGGTGCAGAATATATAGTTTTCTGGGAGCGAGATATTGTACAATCTAGGGAAAATCCTAGGTCTCTAATACCTTGGTTTTGATCGTGTTAAATTATTCCCTGATATGACACTGAAATAAGGCTAAAAGACTTACTTTAGTCAGACGAATACACTCCCTAACTATGAGAAAACAAAAGTGGGTTTTTAATTTGAATTAAATATAAAACACATTCATGCTTCGTATGGAAGCTCACATCAACTGTTTGATGAAATTTTTCAAAATGAAAAAGCCCAAAAGATAATTTATTTGCTTGAGAAAAAATAAACCATTAAAAGACCTGAACATAAGAAGAAATCCTTCAATGAATGTAAATAAAACCAATGACAACATAAAATGTCATGTTTTAAACTCAATAAGAGAATAAAAGGAACATAGAAATTCACAATAAATTTAAGGGCACAAAATTTCTTTAAATATCAGCATTAGAGCTAACTTATTAAAAATTCACAAGATGAAATTAAATGATATTTTACTCATAAAATAACAAACCTCAATTCGTTAACATTTTGATTATACCACTAGTAGTTGAGTTTATCTGTGCCAACCACAAAGGGTACTACTTTATAAAAACGCCTGTTCGTTATTCTATACAGAGTTAATTTGAATTTCACGACTCAAACACCATGAGAATTTAGTCTGACTGAATCATAAAATTATACAAAATTTATCAGTTTCACTTGTATCGTGGCCAAAAAATGATGATTCTTATACATATTGGAAAGATAGATGTAACCACGAAGGGCCGTAACAATAGTGAAAAAGAAAGACGATACCAATGATTAATTCACCAATTGACAAGATTTTCGAAAACTGTGTAAATGGATATCAGGCTCGTTAGCTTGCTGAAAATTCAAACAGAATTCTTCGAAGATTATTTTAACAATGTTAAAAAAATTTTTCGTTAATACGCAGATGGACCTTGCTCGAGAATGAACTCCATTTTTATTCATATTTATCCTATTATTTCATACCTCAAGATTTACACAATATAGAGACTTGAAGGAATATCTGAAAAATTATGAGTGAATAAAAAGCATAATTTCAAAGCAAGGCCGAATTTAAATTGGGACTTAGAAATGGTTGAAAACAAGAAAATTTTATTTTTTTTTTCAAAATATTTACAGATTCAACACAAACCTGCATCACAATTGCTTAATTCACGTATCATACGACACATATGCTATGTAAGAATGAATGTTCGAATCTTTCGCAGCTCATTAGCCTTTTTGTAAAAACCATCTTTTTATTGTTATCAGTTGACAAAATAAACTGGCGTTGGGTACGTTTCGTTCAAGATTGAAGAGGACAAATAATGTGAATTACAATCTATTATCTTTTTAAACCAAAAATTAAACTAGATCAAGAGGTATCAATATTATTCACAGAAGTTATTCTGTCATTTTTGAAAAATTCGACTTGTCACGACATCTTTTGAGTCAAATTTGTTTATTGTTGATCATGACCACTGTAACACATAAAAAGATCTTTCGTGTTAAATAGCTTGAGTACAGTTGGATCGTGTATTTGGAACTTTTTGAACTTTTGAAAAAATAAGTAATGTAGAAACTGTAATATTTGGAAAATGCACAACCCATCTTAGGGTATCAGTCATAGTTTAATTCAATATCTACACAGCAATTACTCACACTTAATTCGACAACAGAAGAATTCATTCTAAATATCATTGAAAATAGTGCCTCATCTGGTATACAAAGCCACATGGAGACCTCTAATTTCCATTATTTTCCAAAAACTAGTTGATTATGAATAAAAAGACTTGAGATTCTTTTGACTTTCAATTACATACAACCTGTTGAGTTTTACAAACTTTGCACTCCTGAACAAAAATGACGTTAAATAAAGAGCTATTGAACTAACCGACACAAGATGATACCAAGAATCGTCTGAACAAAGGCAGCGAACAACCAAAGAATAATATGAAACGTCGCATCGAAAAACTTTAATACACGAGTACTTTCTTCCAAAGACGTTGTGATAGGTTTTGATCATCTTACCATAAAAAGTTGACTTTAATAAAAATGCCTGATGACTAGTATGCTTGCGTAACCTCACTTAAAACCATGGTTGATAAAGTAATACTCTTAAATTTCCCATTTTCAATGAACAAACATAAGAAATAACTGAAGTAGATGTATCGTTCATCGTATTAATTATTCTTGAAATGTGGTCAGACACCAGGCTCACCTGCAGAGAACCTTGTAAGTTGCGAACTTTCGTCGTCTTTAATATCAAAAATATACATTAAGACAACAGCGCAAGATGAACTAAACCCTTCATTAAAAAACTCTGCTTCGTTTAAATATCAAAAATAGTTGACGCATTGTCGCCCAATATTCAAGAAGTGGGAAGAGAACCAAAAGACCCATCAAAGAACATCCTTAATTTTAGTATACAAAAAGAAATGTTTCATGACATTAAATTACCTCAGCTTCGAGAGGTTAAAAATTTTTAGATTTATTTAAGTTTTCTAAAAGATTTAAAGCCCAATAAATAAACGAGTTGTGGAAGCTGTTACGATGTCATTGGACCAAGTCTTTCTGCTAAGTTGAATGACAAATCATGAAAGGAAAAAATTTATCCGAATTCTCAAAAAATTTTTTTCATTTGCAACAGGCGTATCATTCTACAAATAAAATCTCGAACGATTATCGATCATAATTAAAAGGGAAAAATTTAAATTTTCTTGTTTTCAAAAATCGTATATTGGCAAATGAAAATTCTCAATCCTCACCAACAGTCGCATACGCTGATTGTGTAAACTGCCTTACGAAAAGTAAAATTCTGTTGTTTTTTGGGTAAAGATGACTCAAAACTATCCGGACGTCCTCCAAAGTAAGTTTTCTCGTGTTTAAGTTCTTCAGTTAGGCTTTGATTTCTAGGTTTTTCTCTGTCCAGCGCCCTTTTTGATATGAATAGAGTTAGTGTCGAGAAGTGCGGGCTCTCCTACCTTTATCGGCCCTTCGAGCAACTTTGATTATGCAGCACTAGTTCCTTCGGTAAACTTCAAACAATTACACGTGGTTCAATTCATTTAAAATCGCTGCCTCATTTAACTCTGGAGTTAACCATAAGAAAAAATTTTCTGAATGTAAAGATGAACATATACCTCGAAAACGGCGTTTCAACATGTTAGGTTGATTTTAGGAAATCATTATTTTCAACGTCTGTAAACACTTTTTGGTAAAGTCAAATTATATTTCATTCAAAAAATTTTTACAAACAGATTTAACTTTATAAAACATAAATGATATTTTTTATCATTTAAAAATTATTATTTAACTCCTAAAAAACTCATACTTAAAAATTTTATGCATACCAATTTCAGTTTAAAACTAAGTTAAACTTGTGTAAAGCTATAAAATTGTAAATTTCCAGTTTTCATTTTTGATTAAATCGATAAAGGCGAAAAATTTTATTGAGACATGGAAACTAAACAGAGTAGAATAAAATATAATTTAACAAAAATATTTAAATCTTATATATTTACCATTTCAATGCGTTTCAATTTATAGATTATGTTCATGAAATATCTAATTTTTTTTTGAGTTGCTTGAGTTAGTTTTCTAATAAAATTTACATATTTTTAAATTATTGTTCAGAGAGAGAAAAACATCACAGAAATTTAGTTTGGTTCAAAAAACTGAGATATCTTTAAATTTCAAAGAGTTGATGAAATTCGTATATGGAAAATCACGAAAAACATATTTTTTCTCTAGTTTAATCTTTTAACCTTCACACATAAAGGAATGGATTTAATTTTTATATAAAAATATTTTTTTTAATAAGCCATATGTTTTCTCAATTGAGTTTAAGTGAAAATCATATTAAGAGGTGTCGTTGATATTTTAAAGAAAAGTATTTTGTAAATATATTACAAATTAGAAATTATCTTAAAACGCTCTTCTTTTCTCAAATTAAATATGATTAAATTTATTTCATACTTGCAGTTATAAAAATTTTTCGCATACTTTTGATTCAAAAGGTTATGCTTTATATGAGAATATAATTCTTTTCAAATTTGAAAATATCGAAATTACACGCCAGTCGGACCAATAATATAGAAATTAATAAAATATATGAAGCAGTTCAAAACAACTTCAAATAATTATAAATTAAAATAAATCTTGTTTGAAATTCATGCTCTGTAAATAATAAATAGAAATTAAAAGTTAAATATCACAGAATTTTTAAATCAATTACGAAGAATCAGAAATTTCAAGCGTAAATTTTTTGGTTAAAGTTAGCCATAGAATATGAGATTATCATAATTCTAAAAGTTGGTAGAAAAAAAATTATTTTTTATTGTGAACAAATACCATTGAAAATAATTAGATTTTTAACTCGACTATAATGTTAGCTTATAAATAACATAAAAATAAAAAATTACTCTCCATGATCTGTTAGTTTTTCATCTTTTACGCTCCTCAAATAATTAGAGAGATCGATGTATGTTTTTATTTTTTCCCCAGCCTCAAGTTTCATTTTATAGGCCGTTATTGGGCAATATCTCAAAATTAAAATAGATTTGAGAAATTGATGAGTTCCTGAGTTAAACGTTCAGTTCATACAAAATTTAAGCAAGATAAAGTTTCCATGCATTCAAAGGCCTAACATCATAAAAAACAAGATTTTGATTCGATTTGATTGAACGATTCAAATTTTCAGTCAAAATACTGTTTATATGGCAATTGTTGACAGAGAATGTTTCATGCTTTTGAGTGAATGCAACTCAGCAAACAAATAGGTGCAAAATTTTGAGAATTTCAAACAGTTAATTGAATTTTCTGGCAAGTTAAATAAAAGCGCATAACAATTTAAGCAAATTCATCTTTTTGAATAAGTATCTAAAAATATCATATGCGCATGCACGGGTAAAGAATGGAAACAAAAGTCTATTCCTTGGGATTTTAACAAATATTTAGTACTCGCGGATTTTTAAATGAATTTTGATGCGTTTCTGACTTTTTTCAACTTTGAAAATAAAATCGTGTCGTTTCTTTTCTAATGGCTATGCTAGATTCTGTAAAACTGTAAAACGTTATTCAATTAAAAACTCGAGTGTTAGGTTGTGGCAAAATTTGATGAATTCTAGTATGTTCAATTTTTCAGAAACGACAACAATGGCTTCAGTCAGTTCATTCCATCCAAATATAAAACCATTGATATATTATCTTAGCTGGTCTTAAATTTAAAATAATTCAAATATTTTTTGTTTATATTAAAAATATCATCCTTGACGATTTCATAATTGTCTTGAATATAGCGCAATTACAAGGTGTTTTTCAGGTGCTCTAATTCTGATATGAACACAAAATTAGACCAACCATCGATATCATCATTTTTCTCGTCCTGGTTTGCACCTAGAATTTTTATTGAAGAAGCTATTTTTAATGACATATCGAAAGAAGTTCATTTCTTCTTATGTTTTTATTAGTCTTTTTCAAAGGTTCCTGGATTTAAATTTCTGTATTATTCTCCAACAGCGTGTATTCACACATTTTTTCCATTAAAAATAACTGCAATACTTTTCACATCCTAAGCAAATATCTCTTCGCTGATTTTATAAAACCAGACAGGCGGTCGGAATCAGTCACGCGGCGTTCAGAATTCCAAGTAGAGCTGAAGTGCTAAAATCTGTAGTATCATCAAATGGAATTTATGAGTCTGGAAAAGTAATAATTTGTTCTTAATTTTGAAACTGCGCAATTGTCGAAAATAACCTTTATCTATCGGATTTCTCATCAATTCAGATTTATCGTGCAGTTTTCGGTTTTATAGTTTTTATATATTTTCAAAAATTTCTGCGATTTGACGATACTACAAAACCAATTTTGTAAAATTTTGAAATTTATATGTTTAGGATAATTTTTAACTTTCTGAACTTTGTCTTCAATTAGATATTTACTTTCTTCCAAGAACACTTTCCTCAATATGATAGAATGTACAGACAACATTTGTATCTAATCCGTTTAAATTTAACAAGCTTTCTTTTTTCATAATATATTTTTAGGCACACCTGATTAGCTTATTTTGAGTCATAGAATACTAAACGATTATTAAGATATACAAATTTGTTATTCCTTACGTGGTATATTTCGTTCATGATCCTTTAATATGTTCCAGGAAATATATTGAATTCGAATTTTCTAGATTTGTTGAAAAGGTTAAAACAGTTTTTCCCTATCCTATTGCATTGAAGGGGATTTGTCAATATCTCGACTTTTCAAAGATACAACTGTAAATTGAGCATATGAATGCTGTCAGTTTTGTGTAGTTATGAGATGGAGCGAATTTTAGTTTTTTTGTATTTTTTAGGGTCTTTACAAAAGGCAAATATGGATATATTTCTCGTTGTTGGAATGTTCACAAAACGGGATTCATTATGACTGGAGCAATTTGTTCTTGTATTTTTCCAGTGTTTCATCGATTTTCAAAGAAACTATTTTTTCAAATGAAACAGAAAAAGTCGAAAACCACCCGATATATTATGTTATCCGTTAATCTTTTTGAGTTATTCTAAAGAAGCTTTTCCAGTAACCGAAGAAAACAGCCTTTTTATTTTTGTTTAAAATTTGGTCGATTCATCTCCAGAAGAGAGAACAAGAATCGTCAAATTTTTAAAATTAGACAGCGGATTATTTAGTTCTTCAGTGGTTTTGAACGTCGAGATAAATCTGCAGAAATTTTTAAACTTTATGGGAGACTTATCCGCCATTACTATAGAAGTCTAGTCATGCTCCAAAGGAACGAGTATAATCCAAACCACGTATAGAATCCTTGCCATATCCTAAAAAAATTTATATATCGTTCAAAATGTATAAAATTAACCTAATTTTACATGTCTTCAACTCAACATGCGCAACGAATTTTCAACTGATTTCAAAACCGATGGCTTGATCTATGGTATAAAAATGGGGATTACAAGTAGAAAAGAAAATTTGACAGAATTAGTAGAAAATAACCGGTATTAGGTATATATTTTCAATGTGTTCCTTCATTATTTAAATTAAAATGGGATAAAATAATTGTTGTGATTTGACATACACATACTTAAAATTCGCCGAATTTCGTAATTTCTCGTATAGAACGAGCGTATTCTTGCAAAATGTGTCCCGATCCCATGTTAAATGCACACTGGTTCATTTGAATTTGAGTGGCGTTTTCTAGTTCATCACAAAGATATGATTTTTCATTGACTATAACCAAGTTTATTTTGTCTGTTGGAGTTATCTATCTTATCATTTTATTTGTTGAATTTATCATAAGTTGCAATTTTGCTTTTTCGATGGACTTATGAGGAAAAACATTTTTAAACTCATAAACAGCTGAGATTCTTGCTCATTTTAATCAACCTTATATATACCATGAGGAGTACTTCAGCTATTTTAGAACTAAGGCCAGATACAAGGTTGATCAAAATTATTGTCATCATCGCCATTGTTGAACAGACTTAATGCCAAACCTTTCAAATTCTGCATTCGAATTACATATGTTCCAACAATTTCATTCTTAATTTTTAAACAAATGACCTCATCCAGTCAACTAATTTTTTCATTCAATTAAATATCTCGCAAAGAATACTCCTCATTTATTATTGTGACGTTATAAATTCATTCATGTATTATCGACGTATTGAAGATAAAGTGTAGATAACAGAAATTGAACAACTTGATTCAAATCAAATCGAAAAGACTTCCAATTTTTTCACTCATTTCACAATAAAATGATGAGATAAAAAAACTTTTAATTGTCGCCTGGAAAATACTCAACTACATATGTGTTCAAGTTAGATTTTCTCATTTTTTTCAACGAACATCGTGTAAATATCGTTAAAGGAAGAGAATAAAACATATTCGAAAGATCAGTTTAATTCTCAACGCATTTGCTAAATCTTCCACGTGTTTCGACATTTTACCATGAGTCTCAGATAAAAATTCTCAAATAGTGGGAATAATAAATGAAAATAGGGCCTTCCAAAAATTACTGCATGTTTCAACAATACTATTTATGTTTAGAACATTTAAAAACTTAATTTTAAACATGAAATTGTACACACGACCTCAAGGTAAAGGATGTCAACTATTAAGCTATATGGTTCGAGCTGTTAACAACCTTATTTTTGAAGCTTGCATTTTACAGTTATCATTTTGGATTTCTCACGAATTCAACCAGAAATTATAAATTGGCGAGGCTGTAATGTTCAAGCGTGGTTTATTCATTAAAAATGACAATATATTGTTTAAATTTTGAATCAGATTTAAAATTCGGTGTGTGGGTTGTATAAATATAACCTTCACTTATGAAATAGCATAAACAAGAACTTTCAAAAATTAGACGTATTAAATCAGAAGAATTTTGTTTACTTTGCTAGATGTTGACTTTTCTCTGTTCAGCGAAGTAAAAAAGCGGATTCTGAAAAATGAAGTCTTCCAAAAATATAAATTCATCGAAAATCCTTGAAAGTTTATTCTTTTTGTGTTGATTCTGAAAGAATTAAAGAAAATTAATTTTCGAAAAAGAGGTTAGTTACCCTTTTGAGGTGTAGTTTTTTTTATTTTAACCCAGCGAGCGCCGATTTATTAATTGTCTCATTAAATCTTCGAGAATATTGCTAATGACATGGGCAGCATACAAATATTTTGATTTTTGAAATTTTCTTCCTCATAAATTGATCAAAATATCTTCAATATTAATAAATAAATATCTTGATTTATAAATCTGGCTTCATTTTTGCCTTTTAAAGCATAATTATTTCAAAATAATTCATTTGAAATTTATAAAATTTCGCAAATTACCGAACCATTGTTGAATTTTATTTTCGAATGATTTCGGTAATCAACGACAAAAATAAAAAGAGTACCAAAATCTTTCAATTAATATATTAAAACACAATGCGCCTTAAAATTTCAGAGAGACGAACTGTTTAATTAATGATTTGGTACTCACTACTAAATATTTTATGATTATGAATATACTAGTTAGAACACTTGATTATAATTCAAAAATTTTTGTCGGAAATTCATCTTATATCAATAAAAACTATAAGATTGACCAAATTTGTTGTTCTTAAAAATGTAAACCATAACCTGCGAGAATTTACATTTTTACAAAAATCCTTTGACAAAAAGGAGAAATTGTCTTGGAAATTGTCAACTTTGAAAATCATCAGATTGTTTGATAGAGCAGTTCATGACGGTGCTGAGATACCTGGAAGAAGTATCTTAAAGAAAAACCTTGACGTTAAGTTACGCCAATTACACTCTATTGGTTAGGGTCTGATAAATTTTGAAAATTCATACCCAAAACTGGGGATACGCACTATCCTATGTATCGTTAGCGAAGCTAACTTTTCGTCATGCGCATTTATGTTAACCTATTATTGTTCAGATTCATATGCTTTTAGAATGAAGCTAAAAATATACTGGAGCAAGTCAAAACCGAAACGAGTTCACATATCTCATTTAAAAATATTTGAATGAGGATATATTAAATGGAGATTTCAAACATTGTTTATTTTCAAAGAAAGCGAACAAATCCAAGATTATGCATTTTAAAACATCTTTAATTTTGAGCTGTTAACTCTAAATATTGTCTTGGTAAATTTACATTTATTAATACTGGTGGGAAATAATTTACATCTTCTAAGTCGGGACCTCAACTGCAGACGAAAATTCATCAAACCATGACTGTACGTTGACTCAAACAGGAGGCATAAAATTCTTTTTTGATCAAACCTATGAAATGCCATCGTTTTGAAACATGTATGACGCACTAATATCTCATCTTGAAATACCTCGAATTAGGTTCAATAAAATTCGTAAGGTGAGCTTTTCAATTTTCTAACAATCATAAATATTAACTGCGCAGAATCTAAGTTCATCATTTAGGAGCAACTGCGGCGTCAGACTCTCGTTGAATGCCACGTACAAATGGAATTTAAGTATTTTAATTTCCCGATGAAAGTATTTATAATTATTCAGAGAAGGAAGTTATCAGTTGAAATAGAGTAGTATTGAAGAGTCCATCTATCTTGTGAACGAGTCTTGTTGCTAAAGTCTCGCTTCTGCCTTTGATCAAAAATATTGTGAGAACACGGTTTGATACTTTATCAGTGCGGTTTTACTCCATAAATACCATTTTGGTCGGTGATAGGCCGTTAGTAAACAAAATATTTGAAACTGATAAGATTTTCCTTATCTAAACCCACGCACCTCTTAGATATTACAAGAATTAGTCAAGTGGGTCGTTGAATTTATTTTTTCTGCTTGGAAAATCGTTCTGTAGATGACATCGAATGGTTCACTCGCCATATTTTTATTATGAAACTTGGTGGATTTATCGAAACTTCTCTTCGGCAAGAAAGTCTTGATAAACTCGATGGGTCAGGCAGATAAAAGACAACAGAATAGTCACAATAGATAGCTTTCATCTGTTTTTATTGGCCCTTGTCTCGATATCACTAAATCTCTAGATTTTGGGGTTAATGGTTTTCATCTCTTTCTAGGTTATTTCGATTTTCATATTTTTTCTGCCATTATCATTCAATTGTTAAATATCGACCATATATTTATGACCTCTTTCTCGTCTATTCTAAGTTTAGACCCGAAATTCACGTTATTATTCGCTTTTAAGAACAACGTCGATGACATTATATTAAGACTGCAATAAAAGTACTTTTTCTGTTTTATTAAAATTTTATAAATTGGCAGATGACGGGATGATAAATTATGTTTATGTGAGACTCTCAACTCACACTACTCGATCATAGATTTATCCACAAAATTGCGCACAAAGCAATCTAACTTTTGAAAGGTTACACAATTTAGAAGACTTCACTGGAAACCTCAAATACATGCCTTCTTCGAATTAATATTGTTCGTTCCAGTCTTACCAGCCCTGTTTTAACGCTTAATTTTTTCATAAAATGTCAAATTTAACTCGAAATGTATTTTTATAACCAAAATCAATCCTAATTTAAACTAACATTCAAAGTTTAGAATTAAACGAGTAACATAACCTGATTGGGAATGTTAATGACATCACGAGTTATGTATTATTCATGCGTTCAATTTCACAGGAAATTTAAGATATGTAAGAAAATAATCGACATTTTTATGTGCTGAGTCGCATGTGCACAATTAAACTTCAAAAATGAAAATTAGTATGAAACCAAAACTGTGTGACTTCAACCCTTCCTTTCATATATTTCATGAATTACTATGAAGATTTTTTCTAAACCCACAGCTGTACCATGGTGCTATTCTCAAGATCAAACACAAGCTAACCTTAATATCTTTGCGAGAATTCAGGAAAAATGTTGAAATAAAGTTTAACTTTACCTGAATGGAATTTTATCTTACTCCGATTATATAAACTTTTATGAAATCTTTTAGGGTTAAGATAAAAAATGACTCATTCATTATGTTAATTTGTCTGTTTGTTGTAAAATTTATCATAATCTTCACTTGCCTAGGGAAGAATTATTCAATTTTCTATGTTATTTATCATTGACAATGAATAGATTTTGAAATTTCAAACTTATGAGATGTTTTAAAGTCTATGTTAAAAGCTGGATTCTTCTCAGTTGTAAAATTATTCAAATAAAAATATGTCGCGCTGTCTAGTTTTCTTTGAAATTTTATGAGCCTAAAAATCCACCAAATTTCACTTTCAAATTAACGTTTAAATGTTATATATTAATATCTGTTTCTTTCTTTTTTGATTTCAATTTAGGTTTATATGAGGCGTGTTTGAAAGTTCAAAAAACATACCGGTCACACCCTGACTGAGAAAGCTGGTTTTTTACAGAATAATTCTGTATTCATAGTTATATTCACATACGATATCCCTCGTGGTTGGTAAAAATATATTGATATAGTCATATCTCTCTTCTCTACAAAAATTTTTAAAATATGCTAAAGTCCTTCAAGTGGTGATTTTTAATTTTTGAACCTTAAAACTTGATCTCACTTACAAATTTCTTCTTTACTTGATTTCCATAAACCATAGTTTTATTGATTAAGAATTTTATAATTTCTATCTTCGTTATTCTTCGTATTTATTCAATCTAAGAATAGAAAAATATACAAAATAAAACTATGAATACCAAACCGTGACGCATGTGCATACATCCAAATAAAACGTAAAATAACAAAAATTAACGAATCTTCATTTAAAATGATATAAATATTCCATCCTATATTAATAATGAAAATAATCTGATTCAATTCATTTTTTTCTGGCAACAGAATCCCCAATCAGAATGAACCTTTCATTCTCGACTCGTTAATTTTAAACTTGAAAATGTAATGTAAGTATTGATACTATGGCATAAATAGAACGTAGATAACCTTTAAAAACTTTATTTAATTGACAAATTTAAGTCATAATGATTTTAAATTAAAATAATCTGAAAATAAAGCTTTTCTGGAAATTTAACAATAAAAACAAAGGTGTGACATCATGTATTCAGGTCAAGGTCCGATTTTCAACCATCAATTTTGATAAATGCCGTTCCTCGTCGAAAGATCAAAAATTACCCTTGGTGCCAGCACCGAGAATTTTCGTTTTTAAATAAAAATTTCTTGACATTCAATCACGCTATTTTGAAACTGGACTTTTTAATGAGAGATATTACATATATCAACTCGCTAAAGAGGAGAGTATGTCAACCCCCTGTGGCTCAATACAAAGGCTTCTGACAATAGAAATGAATTCACTCTTTTATCAGCACAGTGCCGTTGAATCCCATTTCGGTTAGAATACAGATGAAAGCTTTGGTTTTTGTGTGTTTTATATTGACCTTCAGAAACAGAGTAAATTATAGAATTTACACTTTACCGTGGATAATTCGATGATACTTTTTGTAAGAATTTTACACACAGCATTTTTTGACTCATACACGAGTATATGTCTCAAATCATAAGCCCTGAATGGGCGTTATACATGATGTGATCTTTAAAAGTATTCTTTGCATGATAGATACTGAGTAAAATTATAAGTGTCTGGCTGTAATGGTGAGGGTACAATTGGCCAAAAATAAAATAAAATAATTTTAAACCCTTGTTTTATCTTAAATTAATTTAAAAAAAATATTTTTCAGTTTGAATTGAAAAAGAATACATGCAAACTATTTTTTATTGATAAATTCACATTAAAATAAACATATAAAAAAATTAAAAATCCATAAAACTAATTTAATTGAATCTTTTAGTTCTTCAAGAAGTTCAAAAAGGTAAAGAGCACGATTTTCATATAGATCCCACAGTCTTATTTTTTCATCCTGTTGGATGTAGATGCACTTCCTGGCCTTCGGCTTTCCCCCACCAAGGAGTCTCCTCAACTCTATATCAACATAGATCTCAATTTGCTTCAGAACAAAACCAACCTCTCAAAAGCTTACAGTAATTTATTTTTTTTTTATTTAGTTTAGAGTGGAAACCTTCCACCGCGTTGTTTGTTCTTCAACTTAAATCACCAAAATGATTCCATGTTTGTCTGCTCAATAGACTTGTATCAGACCGTGAGAGCCAAGTGTTCTCCATGTCTAATTTAAACTCCAAAACACTTTCATTATCTTCTGTCAAAAGTTCAGGATATGATCCCAGGCAAAGTCGATGCTTTCCAAAAAGATTAATGGCAAAGCAGAGCATATGTTGACACAACGTTTAAAATTTGTATCTCCATGATACAACTCTGTCAGACCTAAACTTTTTACCCACCTCCAAATTGCTTGCCCGAAGGGGAAGTAACAACCACGAATTTCAGCCACTGGAAAGATAACACGAGCTGCATTAAATGCGGCTTGCTCGAAATCAATTTGGATTCGACGAGGAGAAAAATCTATGTTACTCTCAGCAAGCATCTCCTTTACAACAGACAGCATTTGAGTGTATGCGGTCTGGATCTTACTGTTCATAAAACAGTATAGTAGAGAAAAACTTTGACCAGAAAAGACACCGTGCAAAATATAAATTTGGTAAAATCAAATAGAAGAGGATTAATATGTACCATCCATCACGATAATGAGGTTTCCCACGTTTGCGAATCTTGTAATGTAAGTGGAATCTCCCAAAACTACTTACGCTTCATCAACAAATGAAACATTTAATAACATATTTACATTCTCAGAAAGACGAAAGAAGTCGAAATTAAAAGAATCACTATCAAGAACAATTCCCATTGGTGCTACTTCCCTTTTACATCTGTAGATCGACACTTTAAGAGTGTGGAAGGAGAGTAGAAACCGTGCAACATCATGAGTGTACGATTGCACAAGATCTGCCTTTGCACAATCATACATGTCTTGGGCCGGTCTGTAGGGGTTGCTGGTGACCATTTCCTAAATATAAGTGTGCAGTTGAGAAGAAGCTATTAAATTATCGTCGTTAGAATGGTAGTGCGTACCATTAACACCTAACAAATTTCTGTTCAAAGAGACGGCAGTGACATTACAAGTGTCACTTTCGCAGTTCCAGTAACATTTCTCTCCAGATATTCGATTTTTGATTCTGAAAATGAATCCAGAACGAGTTCGAACTTCTTGTCCATTTTCACTCCTAATCCAGCATGCTTTTTCCATTTTTAGGGAATTTTTTTATTTTCGGTGAATCGTTACGTCACGAGGTCATACATACAATCTAATTATGAAATAGTAAATTTCTATTCCTATTTTCTCCGAAAATAGTGACAATAATTTAAAAGAAATAAAATTTATAATTTTTAGTTTGGTCTTGTATATTGAAAATCAATATGATTTTAATTTTATTTTGAATGTTTAAATGAAGAAAATAGATTAAATTTATAAAAATATTCAAATTATATTAGTTTCTTAATATGTACAAAAATAGATCAAGGAGATAGATAATTGTATTTTAACATTGAAAAATTAAAATAAATGAAATTTATTGTTGAATAAATCTGGTCAAAGCTTGTTAAGTAGATTATATTGCAAGATATTGATATCAAACTATTTAATTGATCTATCTAAGCAGTTTACATTTTCAAGTTAAAATTTAACAGAGTTAGTTGTTGGCATAAGATGGCAAAATGTATATGTCTTCATATTATCACGTTATTTACTTTTATGAAAAACAGATAAATTTTCATATTATATATTTTTGTTTATTTTTCCTAAAATGTGTTATATGTTAAAACATAACAAAAGAATAAAACAATAAATGTACTATTTATCTTAATTAATAGATATGATTTTGTAAAATTCTTTATAAGAAATGTATCAGATTTTATTTTTCTGTAGAATACATTTTAGCCTGTTTTTTAAGCATCTTCTTAAGATATTTTTCAATAAATACACAAAATTTATAAAAATAATGCAAGAAAAAATTTCAGTTTCGCAAAAAAATTAATTTAATGTTCTTAAATGTACAAACTAGCATTCTATTTAAAAATATGATTTCGTTTTAAGTATCCTTGAGGTATGTTTCTGTGCAATCTAAATAATGAATAGATATTTTATATCTGTTTATAAATATATATTGGTACTTATTACATGATTTCAGATATTGCGTAAAATTTTCCTAAAAATATTAAACTATCATTTGAAAAGATTTTTTGTCCTAATATGAATTTGAATAAATATTAACTTACACGTTTAACCGAGGTGACAAATAAAAGTTAAGTAATTCTTTTAGGATGTTGTTAATGATTTTTGGTTCTGTAAATTTTCATAGCTTAGGTATACTAAGTTGGAATAAGATTAAAGGAAAATAACAATGTTATAATTGTCTCGAAAAGTATTTTTTAGGATATTTAATTTTTATGAAAAATAAAAAAACTATAAAAATGTAAACTTTCAACGTTTATCTTTATTTCATAGAATCATCAAATGTTTTGAACAATAAATATTACAATAAAATTAAAGAAATATTATCTTTTTATCATATAAATATTGATATGTTTTATTGTGATAAAATGGATTTTATTTAATTTTAATGACAAAAATAAATGTGGGTATTTATTCGAATGAGATTACCAATACTTTTTGTCTTTACGAAAATTTTTATTTGGGTTTTATGGAAATTCGAATTTATAGATCTCTGAAATTTATTTTAGAATCTGGTATCTGTCTTTTTTTTGTTTTAAGTATTTAAATACAGCTAAACTCATCTGATTACTCACATGTATTAAATTAAATGACATTAATATTAATGTTTGCATAAAATATCAATTTGTACGTTTTGAAATCTTAAATTTATATTTAAAGATTAATTTATAAAAAAATCCTTTAAAAAACTCATTATTTAGTATTTTCCTTTTAAATAGAAACGAATTTTAATAATATTATAAAATTATGTTGACGATAAAAACATAAGATATTTAAAAAATAATTAAGTTTAGTATGTAACACAGAGAACATAGTTGAACTATTATTATCTTTTATAATCGAAAACAAAAGAAAATCTTATTAAATTAAATATTTTTAAGATTATTTGTTATATTTCGATAAACTATCCTAAATACTTGGATGCGAATGAATCAAATATTTTTATTAACATTAATTTTTGAAAAATCTAGAAACTATCTATCATTTTTAAACTTGTTTTAAATCCAAATTGTAGTCTTATTCATAGCAATGGAATCATTTAGATTTTCCTGGAAATTCTATTTCAAATAAAATTAAATGTAACTTTAATCTAGTGTATTGTTTCTATATTAGATTAATAGGTAAAAAATGGTATTACATGAAGAGCTTTAATTTAAATGACTGAGAAATATAAAAAATTTAATTTTTTTACCTTGTTCCAAAAATTTACTAAAAATTCGGATATGCTAAAGAACGCATTTAACATTTTAAAACAGTTCTCATTAGGCACGCATCAAAAATAACATCAGATAACTTTTTTTATTTAATATCTACAGATCGTAACACGATAGATTAAAGAAAAATTGAAATGAAAATGTAATTGTGTAATATATTTTGATATCGATTCACGACTCATTTAAATTAATGAAATATTCAAATATAAAAAAGTTATACCATAGAGAAAACAGAATGGAAATAAAAAAATTCAAACATGAATAATCTTTTAATAAATCTATGATTAATTTATTAAAGTACAAATTGTTCTTAATAAAACAGGAATGGTGAAGAATATCGTTAAAAATAATGACAGGATGCCATTGATTATAACAAAAAATTTTAATGACCTAAAATGCAAAGAATAGAGAAAAATTTATTTAAATTATAAAATATTTGCACAAAATCACACAGAAAATATTTTTATTGTTGAACGACAGAGTGTTTAAAAAATCGAAACCAGCGTAATTTCATTTTCAAATAAATATGAATGAAAAACTATGTAAATAACACCTAAAAAATGCATAATCAGACAAATATTAATTTTTAGAAATAAAAAAAGTATAATTATACATTATTACTATTTTCATTTGAATTAACTACAAATGATTTTTATACCGATTTGTGCGTTTTATCTAGAAGGAGGATTTTAGCTTTTTTTATTTGTAAAAACCATATGGGACAATTAAATGTTCATATAATTAAACTTTTTATTTAAGGTTATTCAATTGGTATTCTTATACATTTAAATACACTTCGATATATGATTTCTTTAAGAACTTAAATGATTATATTCTTAATGTTTATCAAAATTGTTCTTGCAAAAATTCATAGAATTAATCATTCTTAATTTTCAAGATTTACATGTAGCACTGTATGAGCCGTAAAATTTTTGATAAATAATTTCATCTATATTGCACGTGATGAAAATATAAGCGATGAACATTATGAGACAAATTATTTATTAAGTCCATTCATAAGATGTAAAATAAATTCATATTTTGTAACATCAGGAAATTTAAAACATTTTGAATTTTATTCGTGATTTATATATCGATTTAAAATAAACTAGGAAGTTTTTAAAAATCACAGTTATATTTATAAAGACGTTGCCATATTAAAGGTTTGGTTATATCTTAAAATGTAAGCTACGAAACAAAATCCATACGTATCTTTACTTATATCATGATATATTGTGTAAAAACGAAGTCTGACTAAAATTCATTTATCTATCAGAGATGTCATGGCAAAGGGATAATGTTAAATTTTTTATTTATTTCATAAATATCACTTTCATATTTTTCGAAGCATTGATTTTTAAAAGAAATAAAAATACTAAAGTGTGATAAAAAAATAATGAGAATAAAATTCATGAGTTAATTATATTTTGATAATAATCTGAATTAAAATTTTAAATAAGTTTAATTCTACATTCACGGTAATTTTCTAATGTTAGACAATTTTCAATGGTACTGCATAGGTATGATTATTAATTTTCTTTGAGTGATGTGAATTAATAAAACGTTTTTGTTAAATTAATTACGAATTTTACTGTCGTTACATCTATTTAAAATAGTAAAAATCTTGAAAACATAAATAACGAGAAGTCAGAAAAAATGCAAAGAAAAATAACAATCAAGATTCAGTAAAATATAAATTATAATGAATGATAAAAAGCTTAATAAATGAATATAAATTGGTATTTAATTTTAATATCTTTTTATCAGCGTTGTTGGATAAATGAACTTTGCACATATATGATATGTCCAAATTTTTAGTAAACATGTTTAAAGTTCAAAATAAATTGTTTGAGTTAGATAACCTGATTTACTAATTATTTTGGCCCCTTTATCATGCATTCGATACAAAAGAATGGTTATATTATTTCTCTGTAAATATTCAAATATTTTATTTCAAATGATAACATATTCCCTGTTAGAATTTATAAATTTATTTAACTACATATATATCGGTTAAGTAATTACATATTAACTGAAAAACTTGTATACGATATTTATTGACGTAATATTCATCAATGAATTTTTGGGGGAATAGATTGAAACATTTTATTTTGGTTTTTCATTGAAGGAAAATAAAAGATTTTTGTCTCAAATCGATCATTTTAATTTAAAATCGTTTAAATATTGAAATTTAAAAACATCCGTTTATTTTAACACAACGAAATAAAAAGCAAATTTAACATCAAGTTTAAACAATATTTTATCATGTGAAAAAATATATATTGATAATTCACCGATGTTTTTTATTTGAAAATAAAAATAAAATAACTCACACATGTTGGATATTTAAATTATCCATTTTTGGAAACTGAAGAATGAAATATTTTTTGAAATGCACATATGAATAATCACAAACATTAAAAATTGCTATTTTCTTCAGAAGTAAGCAAAATGTTGTTTTAATTCGTATTGAAGTTAAATACGAAAAAGTCATCTCACAGATATGGTTTAGATTGACAAAATATATTAAATACCAATTCAACGTTAAAATAGTTATAATGTCATATATTTAATCGTAAAAAGATTTATATTCATTAAAATATTCGTTTGCATTTCATACATAATTTTTTGATTGTAATTTTGGCGAGAATCTTCCACATTATTAAGGTTAGCTTTTCGAGAATGTTTAAATTAAACAACAAAATCTGATAATAAATATTTCTAAAAACTTTTCGGTACTTTTAATTTATTCATTTTAAATTTATCAAAGATAGAGACGAGTTTGGAATGATAAAAATATATCAAAAATAAAAATTTATTTATGGCATTTAAGATTTAATAGTATAAATTTCAAAATAATTTATATTTATTGATACACAAGCAAGCAGAAATTCATTATACATTACTTTTATTCTGAATTAATACGTTTGTAATTTTTATCGTTGATTAAATCTAACTCACGCAAGTATAATCTACGAGTGGATAATCTCAAACATTATTCTTTTTATTTTATTTAATACTAAATAAATTTCGTTTTATTTCTGATTATCAAAGTGGACGTTTTTCTTGAATGAGATTTTGTTACATACGACGGTCTTAAAAAAACTTTATTGCTTTATAAGGTTATTTATAATAGTATTGTTGATCATATAAGTATAAAAGTATTCAATTTTTAAATCTATCACGAAATTCATATCGCTTTGGTTAATTCACAAGAGCTTCTGTTTTTTGAGATCATTGAATAGTTAAACAAAATTAAAATTGTTTTAAGTAACTTTTTGAACCCAACAAGAAGATTTTGATGGATTAACCTCATAAATGATTATTTTTCATTGGTTAAAACAAATTTCGTAAATCTGAATTATCATAAATATAATTAGTTATTAAAATTAGTCTTGTGATATATATTTGAAAGGTCAAAATTTTATATTGAAAACGACTAAATAGGAATTGAACAGTTTCAATTTAAGAGATAAAATTCTTGAAAAAGATCAACCTTGAGATTCCTAAAAAGTTTTTTTTGATTTTTTTGAACATACGATTAACTATTTAGTTGCTTTGTTATTAAGCAGTGATAATCAGTAGATGTTGTTTATAACCTGACTCAGCAAATCATGTCGCATATTTAAAGTAAAATAATATTTCAAAAATATATAAATCAACGTATTTCTAAAAAATATGTTCGCGTCTACCAAAATTTTATCGGTCAATTTTAATTATCAAAATATACGTATTTTATAAATATAAGCGATTAAATGATTCATTTTTAACATTTTATACTTTTAGCATCTATCAACCTTATTTATATATTTACCATTCTAATGCATACTGATAATGAATTTAAATGCTAAAAATTCCAAAAATGCAGAGTTAATCGTAATAATAACAGATTTAATTTTATTGAAATACGAAAAAATTATCTCAAACCATGATTGTTCAGAAACATAAAAATTTTAGCTCTAAATTCATATCCTAAAAAAGGAAATTTTTTAGCATATCTGATTCGTCAAATTTGTCTCAATTGTGATTTATTAATTCACCAAATCAAATTTTATGTGATCTTATAATACGACGTTACCTAAAAATGAATTCAGAAAATGGTAAATCTATCAATTCTATTTAGTTAGTCGATAATAAAAATTATTTTTAGATTTTATTTTAGATTAATTTAAATTTGACTCCATTTATTCATTCATATAAACGATATGAAATAATTAAAATCACTTGGTTAATTTCAAGCATTAAAAACTAAATAGTTTGAAATTTTATTGAGTTAAAAATTTGAAGAAAATTACTGATATGTTTATCTTTAAATCAGACTTTTAATGATGTTCACAATTTTAATCATTCAAAATAGTTTACTTCAAGTAAATTCATGAGAAAATCATAATAAAAATCAAATAATTTTTTCGAACGTGTAAATTTCCTATAAGACATTCGTATTGTATGTTTTTGAAACAGATTGTATTCCATGAAAATATCAAACAATGTTAAAAGAACATTCAAATTTAGTTTTTCTTTTTTCTAATTAATAGCTAATTGATGTTGACACAGATAAAATTTATCTTATTTTTGAAAACACGTTTACACAGACGGTAATTTATCTTTCCTTTGTTTAATATTAATTAAAGTTTAAATAAACAGCAATATTGCAGTTAACATATTTCAAAATTTACATAACTTTAAAAGTTCTTTTATTTTTATGAAATTTATAATTCAATGTGTCTTGTTTCAAACAATAAATATATAATTTATATGTAAAGATGCACCTAGAAACAGTTAAATTTTTACTTGTCTTTTTTGTTTTAATTTTAACAAAAATTATATATTTATAACTATAAAATATATTTTAGAGTATGAAGAATATTTATACTATTCATTATAGACAGATTATTTATTTAATTTAAAAGAAAACATTTGATATTAAAGATTGAATCACTTTTATCTTAGAATACACCATTGCACAATTTTAAAAAAGCGTATTTAAACCTATCTTTCTACAATAAAATATAAATAAACATGTAAAGAACAAATAAACATAGAAATTTTAATAAAATAATAAAAGATCATAATTAAACATGAACTTATAATTCATAATATAATGTATAAATAGAATCATTATCTTTATTAAATACGTTGAAAATAGGTAATTCTAACTGTATAAGTTTGTTTTATATTTTTCAAGGTTTTTTACTGTTGAATATAGCAAATTAAACTAATTATACCGAACAAATACCAAAATATACAATTCTTTAACACAAAGAATCTAAATTTATTCTATTTCATTATACTTAAGAAATAAAACAATATAATGAATTGTTAATTGATATCTAATATAGTTTAAAATAACATTGACTTAATGGTACAAATTGATCAAGGTTAAACCAAATAATTTTATTTTACTATAATTTGATAAATGAAAAATAAATGATTTTAATTTCTAAAAAAGCAAAGATCAACTAGAAAGATAATTCAATTATGACAAAATTTTTTTTTTCATATTTATGAATAAAATAATTTTTCCGTGATATATTATGTGTCGATTACGATATTATACGTAAATTGAAATTATTATAATATTTCTTTTGGTTTCGACATAAAGATACATGTCTAAAGATGACTTGAATCATAGTTAAAAAATAAATTTAGTGAAACTAAATATATATTGTTTACTGATAATAATTAAAAATTTTGGAAAATAATAAAAATATGTAAGAATTTAAAAGAAACACATCTATACCCTGTATATGTTTATGATTGACAAAAATAACTCAAAATATAATTCTGGAAAATATTTAGTTTATAAAAATTGTCTTCAGATTTGTGGTATGTAAATGAAAGTTAATTTTTAATTTTTGAGTTTTTATATTTTTATAATGTTATCATTTGCAATTTAAAATATTAAGGATGTTATTTCATAAAAACAGCCAAATGATAAAAATAAATAAATTTTTTTACTTTTACGAAAATTTAAACCAATAAGTTCAATAAAAATGTTGAAGTATACTTGATTTTCAACGTAAATTTGTTTAAATATCTGAACAAAATATATGTTACCACTGAGAGAAATTTTCAAATGTAGTTAAATTTATATCTAAAATAATTTAAATAGATCATGAATAATATGAAAATTTATTGAATGATCAGGAAAGTTGCATTTTAAAGTTAGATTATAAAGATAAGAGTTATTTTTGTTGACGTTTTTAACATTTTTATATTTTAGTTTCAGTTATACCCAAAATATTGAGTTATATTATTTAAAATAATTTAAGTTAATCCGTTTATAACACATTTAAAAAATTATTAAACCTATAATTTAATAAATATAGTCAAGTGTCTCTTTCATAGTGTTCCAATTTGATATCAATTAAACCTTAATGTATTTAAATTTACAGCAAATAATAAACAAATTAATTAAAACATTAAAAACATTTTAGACAAATGCTGTCATAATTATACAAGTATGATAAACTATGTTCATACATGATTATTATCGAAAATCTGGTTTCATTTCAAAACAAAAGTTATTTCCTAAATCTGACAATAATTCACCAAAATCCGATTAATTTAAAGCTTTGAAAAATAACTTCCTCATAATTTGTCAGTTTATCAATTTAAGTTAAATTGCGTCTCTGTATATTCATAATGATATTATTTTTATTCGTATTACTATCTATCATAAGAATGTCTTTATTACTCGTTAAATGTATAAAATCTACGTAGCATTTTTAAAGTACATTCATGATTTAAAAATTAGTTTTTTTAAGTAATAATCTCATATAAGATTATAATGTCGAATGTGATAAATTTTATCAAATATTTTTTCTTCCAATCTTTTATATTATAATATTTATCTCATCTGAAAAAGAATTTTTGATCATTCATTTGGTAAAATAGATTTAATGTTCTGATTTTATCTAGATCACATTAAACGACAGTTTCTTTATTATTAAGATATTTTTATTGTACGAATTCCAGGAAATATCATACATTGTTATTTTTTATTTGATTCTCTCCTTTTAATGCTTCTATGTTTTGTTTTTATTCAACATTTTTCTAAATAAGCACGTAAAACGTTTAAACATAATTTTTATTGTTCTTATGACAGACGTTTGAGAATGTATGACACCATAACTACTCACTTTAATAAATTTACATGAGATAAATCAATTCATCTGTAAATCAATAAAATCCATTTTTTAAATCATATTTTAGAGTTATTATGACATTTGATTAATTTGTTGGGTAATAATTTCTTTATAAAATATCCCAAATTTTTAATAATTTAATGTTTTTCTTATTTCGAAAATTGAGGCAAAAGTTTGATAAAGAATATAATAGAAATATTCAAGGTAAAATTTAAATCGAAGCATTATCCTATGATATTTTGTTCGAAGATACAAATATATATTTTTCATTATTTTTTAAATTTAATAAGACTAATCTTAGAATACAAAAGTTAGATTTTGAAAAAAAATTATTGTTTTATGATATTTATTGATTACTAATCTGTATCTTTTGAGCAAAAAATAAATCATAAATTTTGACATAAGATGATATTGACAGTTAATACTGTAAAAAAATAATAGATTGTGATATTAACCAACTGAAAGCATTCTATTAATGGCAATAATAAAATAGTATTACTTAACTATTTTATAAAGATTCCTCTTTCCTTAAAATTACTAAATATATAATTTATGATCTTATAAAAATAATAATGAATTTAATATTTAAGAACAAAGAAAAACCATCTATAAACCAATTTTTTCTCTGCTATGTATAAATAGATTAAAACAAATAAAAAATTTATTCAACATATATTTCATAAATTTATGTAAATAATTTTATAACGATATCAATTTCAATTTGACTCAATCATGACCATTTCTTTGTGTGTATCAAATATGTAAGATTTGATTTTTTTCTGAAATAAAACACTGATAATACTATTCCGATACATCTTACATTTACATGAAATTTCTGAAGGTACAAAGAATCAAAAAAGTACAATACATCAAATACCTGTCTTCTTTTGATACGAAAAGAATGTTTTGCATAACTCTTAAAAGGATATAAATATACTGCAAATGTTTTCCTGCTCAAATTAGACGTGAGTTCTTGTAAATCTTTATAAAATCGAGGATTCAATAATGATTTACACAAAATATGTTTATTTAAGAGATAATCCATAGCTTGCGAAACTTCTAGTAAGTTTCCAATTAACTTCTGAAGTAAGAGACTACTAAGTTTTCGATTTTTATTCAAAATCGTAAGGTATTCGAAGTGAGATAAAAGACTTAACTCGGTCAAAACTCCATAAAGAAATTTGATTTCATGTTGATCTTTTAAAGTTGATCTAAAATAACCGAAAGTATTTTCTTGAATAAATTCTTTGATCATTTTTACAGATGGTTTATGACAACACCTCCAATAGCTTATCTGACTTATACTCGTGTCTCTTAAAAAGTAGTCAGTTGAACCAGTTCTATGACACAACGGCGATCCCTGATATTGTCCAGACTCATTTTCGTGTTTATAAATCAGTTGGTAATAATTGAGGATTCAGAGTTATCTTTAGCTCTTTATTTTCAATTGTCGATTTCGCTTTACTCGTTCTGAAGAATTTTGGTATGTTTAAATTTCTCGGAGTATCTCGAATTTTATAACCCAGCGAACTTATCGATTCAGATCGTTTCTTTTCTAATATAGGAAAAGGATTTGTGCGAAAAAAATCGTGTTTGGATGGTTGATAAATTTGAAATAATCAGAAGACTCTTCTTTTTTTCATTCCACTTTTTCAAATATAATCTCCATCTCAATAAGGTATTTGACATCCGATTTTTTCGCACGGTCATTATTTCTGTCGAATGAGATATAAAAGCGTCTTTGTTGTTTGGTTTTACATCTATGGTATGGATATTCTCAACAAGAGTTTGACTTTGAGATATGTCCACTGATGCCTTCTTCGCGGTTGAATCATTTTATGTAGATTTACAGATGAAAATTTTTTTATTTTTGTTTTCAATTTTATTCTTATCAAGATGAGGAGAATTAATAAATGATCGATCAATCAAAAATACGAGGAGAAAATATATCTTTAAAATCATTTACAAGTCATCTATAAACCGATGTTCTCGTAATGTCTCGTGATTATTTTTTAATAGTTTTGTTATTATAACAAAATTTGTTGATATTTAAATAATAATTTATTCTAAGAGTGAACTAAATTAAATAGTCATAATTTTAGCTAGAAAGCAACGAAAAATATCATTATCAATTATTTATTTTTCATTTAAAAAAATGGGGCGAACATAATGGTGCAAATCAATTTCTTATGATGTTATTTGTTGATAATAATTCCAAGGAGCTATACCAAGCACTCTATTTTAATTCTTCCTATTAATTGATTATAAATCTTTCAATCAGATAAATTCATAGAATTTATTTGTCAAGATACCTGAAAATTAATTATTACGCTCTTTAGATGTAGTATGTTAATAAATATTGAATCGATGTTTTTCGAATTCAATATTTTTTTCATTTTAAAATATATTTAAATAAGTTAATAATAATAAAGAATTGAACACACTTTGATTTGAAATCATGAACTTTATTAATACCTTTATGGTTTCACCCTCGTCAACCGCATTTTTAATGAGGTAATTTAATATAATTTAGCGTATAAAATATTACCTTTGGATAATAGATTTCATGATATTTATACTCTATACTGTCTATATTTTATATTTTAACTGTGAACACCGATGAGCGCTCGAGCGCAAATGATATAAAACATAAGATTAGTTACCCTGGAGGATTACGGAGAGATATCAAATTTATTTATCACGATTTGAGAATATACGTCCTTTATCTATGAACAAATTCAACAAGTAAACACGGTCTCTCTTATGTTTCAAATAGAGTTAGGGTTCAACACTACTCTAAACATATAATTATAAAAATAGAGCATGAGGATTACTCGAGAGATTAGAAGAACGACAAAATTTATCAACATAGCTTCTCTGAAGTGTGTAAAACTAAAATAATATTTTTCGACTGATTAAAATATAGTTTTTTCTCATTCTTGCACTACAAAATGTGAATCAATTATTTTCATGATGAAATGATTTTGAGCATAAAATGTTAATTCAATTCTTTTATTAAACTTGAATTGGATTAAGTATAATACTTAGGAACTGTTTAATTATGGATCTTATTTTAAATATGAAAGTTTTTTTAGTTTTGTCTCATCGAGATATTTTTTGATATACTGGGATCTTATTTCGTGATAGATTCACGAAAAAATACTGAAAAACCAGCATAAAGACAAATGATCCAATATACCAGAAATTAGTGAGAATTTATTTACTTTGGTGTCTAGAAAGTATGTTAAAGAATAACCTCATTGATTTTTTATTTCTTTGAATGATTTTACAGTTATGTCAATTTTAGTTTATTCTTTTTAATAATTTTATATATTTATATAAGATATTAAGAATTTTATTTTTGGTCGAAGTTTCATAAAAGAGGTATATACACGGCCTATATCTAAGTTAAATACAATAAGATGGCATAATTTTTGTTTTAATTTAGTTGCATAATACAGTTTTCCTTCGTTTTAAATTTTATTCTGATAATGTCAAAATTACTAACCTACTTTAATTAAAATTTATGGTTATAAATACCATTTTACTTTCCCTCATTTTTCTTGAAACATGCGATTTCGATAAAGCACATCATAACATAATGGTCAGATAAAACTTTTATAATTTAAATATTTTTTCATTTTCACCATTTAAAAAGAATTTTAATGAAAATCTTCACGTAATTGACATTTATTAAATTGACATAACTATTCTCACATTGAATATATAGTATCATATTTTTTTTAATTTATCGCAAAATATAAAATTGAACTCTCATATCTGAATAAAATCATGTAAATAATATTCTTTGAATATTCTGTTTTTTCACTTAATTATGATAAATTGTGCTTAAACCTCTCAATTACGAAGCAGGCTAATCGTAGTCTGAGTAACAATTGATCGTTTTTTATTTTAACTATAAATTTATTCAAGTCAATTTTCATGACGTCATTAAAGCTGTTTAACTATCTAGTTATATTAGATTAAACTTAATTTATGTTCGAATCAGTGTTATTTAATCTTTAACGTTAAGATGACTAACGTTATATG
>JALDNG010004885.1:0-16043 GCA_024349245.1 Neodontobutis hainanensis
AAGGTAAGATAACTGTTTAATCAAATAAGACTGCATTAGGATAATATTTGTAATATTTTCTGTCCATATAATGTGGTATATTTTTCATGTTATGTGCTTAGTTCTGTGTGTGTAGTTAGTTATTCATTTATGCATGATGAGTTTATGTTATGTGTTTATGGTTTATACTTATGCATGGTGTGTAATCAAGTAGTGTATGTTATATTAATACATTTAGAAACATATTAATGTAAAAGAAAGAAAACTTAATGTCAGAAGAGTATGGTTTAAAACATGATAAGTTTAAAGCACACACACACATATTGAAGGCCCAGAAAGAGACATGGGAGCCTGATGCTCAAGGTCAGAGACGAGAGAGGCCCTAGTAGGTGCAAGAGTCCCAAGGCCTTACAGAATGACATCACCGAGTTTAATAAAAATCTTCAAAGGCTCATCTAAGATCACAGAAAGAGTTATTACTAAACTGTCATCTCAAAACTGTATAAAAAGCTTACATTTTCTGTACAAAAGTTAGTAGTGCTTGGGGGATAGCCTACTCGGGTCTTGTTGTGTCGGTTGTGAGCAATAAAGACTCTAAGACATGAAAATGGCTGTGCGTTCATGACTTATTCCACACAAGTGTACCAAAGGCTGAGCGGTCAGTATTGGACACAACAATTGGCGAGCCAGAGCCAGGAGGGGAGCCGAGAAAGAGTGTTTCTCTTTCTGCTTGCCCACCCAGGAGAAGCATCCCAGACGCGGAGACCATCGAGGGTGAGAAAAAACCTTTCATTTTTATAGTCAGTGTCTGTGGGTGCAGCTTTGGGAGGTAACAGGCAGAAACAGACCGCTTAAAAACTCACCTCAAAAGATCCTAGATTAGGGGTAAAAGGGGGTAATTAGGAGAACGTAGGGATTTCTATCCATTGAATACAGGCTAAAAAAAAGCACCGGTTGTGTCTCAAGGCAGACAATAGTGCACAAGGGAATTAGGTGGCTATATTCTATCCAGTGAGCATAATCTAAAGATGGTGTAGTCTGGACGTCAGGGAAGAAATTAAAAATCAAAAGGGGGTTATTTCTATCCACTGGGTATAATCTAAATAGGGCGTTCGTGTAGATAACTCTAGGAAGAATTAGCGCGCAAGCGGAAAAATTGCGAGGCTGGTTTTATCCGTAGATTATATGCGATTCAGCGCCGTTTATATCCCGGGGAAGAAAGGGTTAAAGAAACGGTCTAATTCTCTGCGCAAAAGAATTGAGACGCAGCGTTTGAAAAAGCAGAACCTGGCTGAGAGAAAGCGCAGGGGTCTGGGGAAACGAGGCCTGGTTAGAAGATAGGATTCTTCAGAAGAGGGCACCTAAGTTTACGCTATTTTCCGGCTGAACTTAAGTATAGGAAACCAAAATAAAATAAAAAGGGGGCATCATTACAAAATTAATTCATATAAAAATGGAGAAAAATTTAGATTAAAGGCCTGCTAATAAGGGGTAACACACTGTCCAAGTCGACTGGATTAAATACAGTGGGGTTGACCGCCAAACGGAACAAGAAAAGGACCTTAGCGGGAAGGAAAAATAGTTAACGTTCCTTTTCTATCTTAAAAAAAAAAAAATCAGCTGGGTGCTGGAATTAAGATATAAGACGTACGATTAAGCGACACAAAACCCGTTAAAGAGTTCAGGTCAAGACTCTGGAAAGAGAGGCTGAACTAAATTGCCGCGGCGAGAAGACTAGTCTGGTGTGTGTGAGTGTGTGTGTGGTTTACAAAGGCCTTGGAGAAAGTTTAATAGTAGGCCAAGTATTAGACTAGATTTAGGGTCCTTTAAAGTAATGGAAATTTAGGCATGATAATTAAAAAGACAAGCTAAAAGTAGATTTAAAGAAGAAGTCAAGAGAAAAGTAATAAGATAAAGTCGACAAACAAATTAAATAAAAGCGCTGTAAGAACTAATATCATTAAAGCTGAGAAAATAGAAACCTAGTAAAGGGTTAGTATTATCATTAGTAGAATAAAATCAAAAATAGGTTCAAAGCAAAACTCTAAAGTTGAAGAAGCAGTGGAGTCGACGGCAGGTCTAATGATGATAATTTGAGAAAAACTGGCGTCAGAAAGAAATAATAAAATATAAACTGAAGGACTACGAACTATCTTTGGTTAGAACAAACTTATAGGAATAACAAGAAAGAACAAATACTGTCTAGAGTTTTCAGAGGTCTGTGCAAAACAGTAATAGTTAAATAGAACGAGATTAAAATTAGCAGTAACTATAACTCGAGTTAAAACGCTGTGAGGCTTTATTAAAAGGAACTGTGGTTTCAGGAAGGTTTGAATTTATCTCAAAGTAGGTCTAGTTGTTGTGCAAACCGGTAACATTTCAATCTAGTCTATTAGAGAGACATTTAGAGTTTCTAGTGACGTTACAGATCCACAGCCTGACATTGCCGCTGTTAGAAAAAATGCTGTTAGAAAATTACTGAGAGACGGAAAACTGGTGAGCAGTTAAATGCCCAGAGAAAACGTAGGAAAAACTAGTACCGAATCCCACAAAACAACAAAGATGGAAAAAATTTGTTAAAGGAAAAGAATATTAGTATGAATAATTAAGAAAAGGTGAAAGGAAGTCTCTTTCCTTCAAGATGGGGGGAATAAATACTAAAAACATTAAAAATGGAGATGTTTTGACTCCAGTAGAGGTGATTATTGGACAGAAACTCACTCAAAAGAAACAGATCAGGAATTATATGAAAAAATGGCACAAAAGGACACAAGGCACGTTACAGTGGCCTATTATGGGCAGCTTTGACCCAATGTGTTGTGATGAACTAGAGAATAATATAAAACTTTACAAGGCTAAAGATCAAAGTGTTACACAGATGAAAAAACGTATGAGAGAGAATGAAATATTGGGATGGTTTAGAGACGAATCAAAAAAGAGACTAATTGAACTAATTGAAACAAAACAAGTGCAGTCAGCTGTTGAGGGTCCAGAAATAATTGTTAAGACTTGTACCGAACCTTCAGCCCTATTGCCTTTTCAATATAAAGAAATTCCTGAAAAGTTTCCAATAAAAGTGCTGTCTGAAGAAATCCAGCTGGTTTTAGCTGAACCAGAGAGAGAAGGCTCAGCTCAAACAGATGAGAGCAGCTGCAGCAGCGTCTCTCCCTCTGGGAAGAGCAGCCCGGATCCAGATGATAAGAGACAGGAATGTGAAGAGACTCACTCCCGTCCAGAGGTGTTAGACTCTCCTGACTTTAGAAACAATGAAATAAAACAATTCAAACAACTGGAGAAAATTATAAGAAGTCAGTCCCGTCAAGAAGATATAAAAACAGAAATGCCAGACAAACTGTTAAAACACAGACAAGAGTTGAAGAATTATTCTGAAGCTGATGCACAATTAAAGCGTATTATCAACATTAGGCTTTCTGATCCTAAACAGACCTCATACAGCCCGAGTCTAAAGGCTTATGGAAAAATTATTAAAAGATCTGGGAACCGTTGGATAAAAAAACGACGACCTCCTGAATTGCACTAAAGAGAATCAGTTGAAAAATCAAATATCAACTGGACATTATTTGCGGATCATGGGAAAGCTTAAAGCTTAAAGAAAGCTGAAGCCAGAAGAAGAAGAAACTAATAAAACTTTGTTGAAAGCTAATACTGCTGCAAATGAACAAACTGATCAAAAGAGACAAAGAGAAGAATGATAAAGAAGGGTTTGTTACTGAAATTGTCAAACAACAGCAGCTGTCGCTGGGACAAGACCAGAGTTTACCTGCAGAACCCCGGAATATGAATAAATCTATATTTATGTTCCAGTCTTCTTCAGCAGAGCAGATGTCACCAACAGGATTATTCTAACAGATCACAGTGGATCTGTACAGAGGAATGTCTGCCTACAAAGAGGTGGCTGAGGCAGATTTGGAGAGTGAGACAGACTTAAAGCAGCGTCTGGTGAGTCCTGCCCAACCCCATTAAACTCTTATCAGACACCAGAGGAGCTGTGTGGGCAGTGGAGCTGCATCCAGAGAGACTGTCTTGTTAACATTACAGCAGGACAGAAGAAGAATGACTATTTAATCTGTAATGTACTGGCTGAGATGAACACAGAAATCAGAACTAATAGAAATGGACTAAGATGGAAGAATACAAAGACTTTAAAACTACATAAGGGCCAAGACGAGAGACACTGTTCAATGAAGTACAACAAAAGAAAAACATGATAATATGGACTATGAGCGTTAAAAGAAGCTTCCATTATAAGACAAAATATATATTGTAATGGCAAGAAGCTATGGTGGTGTACCTCTTATTACCCAGTTTGAGACTTGGTTTCTGAACAAGAACTTAACTCCTAATGTTGCATTAAGTGACAGAAGGACTGGATTCTTGGGCACTTAAACTAAAGTTAACAGCTGCACTGTGCGTAGAAGTAAAAATGTATATCTAAATTCAAGCTTTATATGTCTTAGAAAGATTAATCTATATTTAAAATATCACTAAGAGCATGTGATATAGTCTAGGCTGAAAGAGTAACTGTAGATATAAAATGTCTTAAAACAATGAAATGTCTATGGTTTCTGATCTGGTTTTTGACACTGTCTAATATTCTGCCTGAATTGAAATTGGCAACAGTAATAGATTTGTTCTGTATTTTTTCTGACTCATGATACCTTTTCTGTTTTACATATTCTGACTGAGACGGAAAAGAAACAGTCGACTCCTGAAAGACCTAAAGTTATCTTCATCTAAAGTAAACCTGACTGTAGTGAGAACAGAGATATAGTGAGTATATGATCTGTGTTTGATCAAACAACGAGGATGTGAGTTAGACTCCATCACAGTGTTACAAATTTAGTATTTGGGAAACAAAGTTAGTAAAGAAAATTATAATTCGTCAATCTGATATAGAATAAAAGTTAAGAATGAAATGTAAGAAAGATTGCTCCGTCTCACTTCGAGGCTAAAACAAAAGCTTTGAAGCAAAAAACTGTAGAACAAATGTTGAGATTATTAGCAATAGCAGGTTATAGCAGGTTGTGGACTGTAACTTTGCTGTATTAATAGCAACTTAAGAGGTCTGATAAAAACTGCAGACCAAAGTGGAGGTTCAATTAAAATAAATAATTAAAAGTGAATAAGGAGTTAAACAGAGCATTTTCTGTGTTAAAAGAAAGCATGAGAATAATCTAGCTTTAGGAAGTCCTGATAATAAAATGTTCCACACGTAGCAGAGAGAGATGGTTACTCATCAGCAGTGATGATGCAAGATACTGTAGAATAAAAACAATAGTTTAATGCAGCTAAAATTAGACAATATAGAATAAGGTTTAACACTATGTTACAGATAATTAGTGTCAGCTGTGACTGAACTTAAAAAGACTTTAGTGATAACCAAGGATTTTTAAATAATGTAGACCACACATCAGTTACACATTTCTGATAGTCCTACATTTGTCTTAACACAAAATAGAAGTAATACTTTCAGCACCCAAATTTAATAAAACAGAAATGTAAAAGAGTTAATCCAGTTATAAAAGAATGATCAGCCCAGAGAAGAAGAGTCTATGACTGATGAAAATCAACAGATACTTTCTAAAACAAAGAGAACAGATGTATAATTGAAACAAAGTTAATGTTAGGTTTTGAGACATGCATGATATGACAATGTAAAACTAAAAACAGATAATACTTTAACAGCAAAGGTTTAAAAACTACTACAGCAGTGATTGAAGTAAGTGTTTGAGTTTAAATCATTGACTAAGGAGTGAGAAATGGATACATGTTTAAGAGTTAACATCTTATTATAGGTCTGGAATATGTGAGGCTTCAGTTGAATGGCAGAAGAAGACAAGGCATAAAACAATGTTGACAAGTTAATCCTTGAGAGAAGAAGGTCTGTATGAAATTAGAAAAACACAAAGGTCATAAAGGTCACTTAGAAAGGGTTGGAGATAAGAGTTATGGAGAGCACTGAGTCATCAAAGAATTGAAGAGTCCCAAGAGAGGCCATAAAACAGATTTATGAATCAAATACTGGTTTAGACAACATCTAACAGAAAGACAAAGTTAAATTCCAACAGATTAAAAGGTGCTGAGGAGAACTCTACAGAAACAACACCTTCTGGCTGCAGATCAAGTCTGGTAAATGGAGTCTTCACAAGAAATGTTCAAACTTCAAGGTTGGCTGGGAGAACAGTGAATGTCTCATGAGAAGGTTTGGTGTCATCTTTCACACTGTCGACCTGTAAACATCAAATCAGGAAAAAAATTTAACTATTACATTTTTAAATAAAGAAAATACGATGCCAAATAAATTCAAGGATGTAAGAAACAAGGAAATACTTGTTTAATGAGGAAGAACTGTGAGAGAAAGAGGTCCAGCTGAGACAGGAGTATTGAACAGATTGATAATATTGGTGATGTGTCTATGATTCTTTTAAATAGAATCAAAGAGGGGATGGTAATGTTTGGCAATATAATGGGAAGTATTTGAAGTTAGATTTTATTAAGCTTAACTGTGCAGTGGATTTTAAAATATCAACAGAAGAGAGGGATAATTATTTAGATTTTGATTAAAGTTATGATGATAGCTTCACAGATGTTTGGGATAAGCTTCTATATAGGTCTATTTTACTGAATAAAACTCTACAGTAGTAATACAACAGCAGATTAGAAAGCTCACCTGGTATAGATCATATGGTGAGTAAAGACTAGATCTCCATGGTAACGCTGAGAGGGAGGAGTTTGTGAAACTCAGATAAACAAAATGAATGAGTTTGTATCATTGTTAACAACAGAAGGCTTATGGAACAGATTTAAACAGGTTAATGTGGTTTTAAATAAAGGTTTATTTTCCTAAGATCTGTGACAGTCTATGATCAGTCAGAGTCTGTGAGAGCAGCTCTGCGCAGCACTGTGTGTGTGAGGGAACAGCTATTTGTAATGTTTCTGTGAACAGCTCAGAGACACGCTGATGTTGTCTTGTTAAAACTCTAGTTAGTTACCTTTGGTTAGTAGAGGACTGGGAAGAGTTAATGTTTAACTGTATTGTCTAATGGATAAGATGTTTAGACTTTAGTATAATTTGGTGATAATTGGACTGTGAATTAATTAATGTAGGACATAAGGAAGAGTTTACTGGTTTTGAACAAAATAGATGTTTGTTAAGTTTAAAGTATACATATAACTGGAACAGAGGATTTACCATTAGGATACAATTTTTAAAAATAACTTATGTAGGATGAAATAGTTCAAATGGAAGTTGAATTATGGGAGTAAAGGAGATAATAAAGCATGAACGTATTTACTTAAAAAATTGGACTTACACAGAAGTAGAGAGGGTATAACAATAATGAGTGAAATAGTAATAAATAGGGAAGATTAAATTAGAGAATAGAAAGAAAAAAGAGGTTAATTTAATATGTTAGGGAAGAGACTGAAAAAGAGTTCCATATGATAATTTATTTTATTAGAGGAGAAATCTTAAGTTAGAGTCACACATAAGGATTGTGTTATGGATTAAAGGATTTTTTTTGTAATAAGGTTAATATGGAAAAGTATTTTGGCAATGGCAAGGTTTATATTAATGGAAAAGGTTGTTTTGTTGTGTGTTGATGTTTATTAAAAGAATAGTTAGTTGTGTGACAGACATAGGTGTTGGACAGTAAGAGGAATGGTGAGAAGTTTTTGAATAAATTATTTTATGGGTTTATCTTAAAACAGTCAAATACAAAATATTATTAGTTAGTTGAAAACAGAGGTAAGAGTTTATGTAGTTTTGGTAAAAATTTAGATTATTCTTTGCCCACACTATAAGGGAATTATGTAGAGTCAATAGTCAAGAGGGTTAAAACATGCTCATACTTTATCAAGAGAGTTAGTTATTGAACAAAATAATATTTCTTAATAAACAGAGATGATAGGGTTAATTCTGCTGCAGACGTATGTGTTCTTGTTCACCAGATTCTAAAAAGATAAATATTGACAGTAACTAAGACTAGACATGTAAGTATAACACTGAGAAGGAAAATATAGTAAACTTCAAATTGAAAAGAGACATCAAAAGTATTAAAGACTAAAGTAGACATTTTACAGACTAACTTGGAGTAGTAGATAATTAAGGGAAAAACAAAAGTTTAGGCCGCATTAAATTGTTTTGATATGATCTGTGGTAATCTTTGTGGCTTTTTCTCAGTTAACGTGAAGTATTGATTAACAACTGATCTGAGAGGAACTTTCCAAGGAACGTGGGGCCACAACTACGCTATCATGAGGGTCTCCAGCAAAGCTTTGTGAAATCAAAGGCCTACCTGAGGTTTGGGTGTTCTGGAGAAAAATGGAGAAGGCAGAGATACATCGCTACCGACATGGAGTTGAGATGAGGACGAGGTGGATGCTCTGGACGGACATTGTGCAGAGGTGAAATCGACAGGGGAGATCGATGACGGAGGAGGCTACAGGACGACACCTGAACAGCCATTGTCGGAGCTGTTTCCAGGTTAGCGGCAAAATGAACGAAGGAGAAGAAGTGACGCCAAGCTGAAAGTCAAGGAAGTTGGAAGATCCGAGGATACGAAGAAGAGCGGCTTATAGAGAAAACGTCATAGTGTCATCTCTTGGACTGTTTCCAGGACGGCAGGAGGAGTTCCTGTTTGTGAGCATTACATGTGATTTGGAAATGTGGTAGATTTAGAAAATGTCTTTTAGATTGGACATAAGAGGGGACTTGGATGAATAATAAAATGACACCAGTTCTAGTATATGAGAACTGAGATGAAATGTATCATATATTACAAATGTTTGTACTCATATGCTTATTATATTTTAATATGAGTAATTATATTCTTATATTGCATGCTGTAACTGTGTTAAGTGAAGGAACGACAAGTTAACCATATGATATGATTATGGTAGAGGAAGGGAGATCTGAAGGGAATTGTTTTAAGCTGAACTAGTATAATTTGGATCTGTGTGAGGATTTAATGCACATGTATTATGAACCAGTTGTAATGTTTAGCTAAACGAGACCATAGGGTCTCGAAGAGGGAATTGTGGTATATTTTTCATGTTATGTGCTTAGTTCTGTGTGTGTAGTTAGTTATTCATTTATGCATGATGAGTTTATGTTATGTGTTTATGGTTTATACTTATGCATGGTGTGTAATCAAGTAGTGTATGTTATATTAATACATTTAGAAACATATTAATGTAAAAGAAAACTTAATGTCAGAAGAGTATGGTTTAAAACATGATAAGTTTAAAGCACACACACACATATTGAAGGCCCAGAAAGAGACATGGGAGCCTGATGCTCAAGGCCAGAGACGAGAGAGGCCCTAGCAGGTGCAAGAGTCCCAAGGCCTTACAGAATGACATCACCGAGTTTAATAAAAATCTTCAAAGGCTCATCTAAGATCACAGAAAGAGTTATTACTAAACTGTCATCTCAAAACTGTATAAAAAGCTTACATTTTCTGTACAAAAGTTAGTAGTGCTTGGGGGATAGCCTACTCGGGTCTTGTTGTGTCGGTTGTGAGCAATAAAGACTCTAAGACATGAAAATGGCTGTGTTCATGACTTATTCCACACAAGTGTACCAAAGGCTGAGCGGTCAGTATTGGACACAACAATAACGTGTTTGATGTTTATTATGATAACCGTTTGGGTGGAAGTAGCTACCAAAGCTGAAATGGAAAATTTGAGAAAAATATAGTTTTGTTATAAACTGACATTTACTCGACGATTTAAATATGTAGTAACGCTAAAAGTAGATTCAATCTGTAGTGAGTAATGCACACTTTCATTTTACCAGAGAATATGTCAGTAAATTATTGAGTTTTAGTTTCAAATTTCACAAATGTTGCAGTGAAACTCTTGGATAAAAATGGCGCCGGAGTTAACGTTCTAAATTGGAATCCATTAAAAATGTTCATCTCCATGGAGACAGTACTTGTCCGTGTTTAACTGTCAGTAGATGGCAGGTGCATACCTGTGTATGTGTTGAACACTAACAACAGGAAAGTTAGACCTAAAACTGCAAATGTTGTGTAACAGAGTCATTTTCAATCAATTTATTTTAAAAGAAATAGATCAACTGTGGCATTGTTGCCTACTGCAGCCTACTGTACAATGAAAGAGAAAACAAAATATAATCCAACAATCAGTCTATTTTGAATTACACTTTCCACTTCCAAATAAAGTTAGTCACATATAACAGCTGTATTTTAATAAAAGTGTAACTTAGACAGATTAAATGGTTGAAGTATAATAAGACAGACATGACAGTTGAAGTACTAAACCTGTGCTAATTAGTTTGTATGTTTCTGGTCTTTGATGTTTTAATAAAACTAAGACTATATTATTTTATTCTCCATTGAAGGTCTGGGTCCTGCCGGTTCTGCGGACAATCCTATCTATATCTCCTCGGACGAGGAAGACGTAGGTGAGTACGAGGCACTCCAACCAGCTCATGAAGAGGAGGAGGAAGAAGGGTCTGTTTCTTCTTCCACCTCCTCCTCTTCACCTGAACCATCTGATGAAGAGGAGGAAGATTGGGAGGAAGATTGGGATGATGATTATGATGAAATAGACTCTGGTTACGAGAGCCTTTCTGATAATCAAGAGGATGATGAAGAGGAGCAAGAAGATGACCAGCAGTTTCCTCCGGAGGAGTTTTGGGATGGCTGGTGCCAGAGAGACCCTCCTGCTGAAGCTAAAGAACAGGTGAGTCGGCCCCTGGCTCCCGTTCTTCAGCAACCGGCAGAGAGTCCTCCGGCGTTCATCCCTCTCCAGAGCATGCTTGAACATGTTTTCCGTCCTCCAACTCCTCCTTCTTCCTCCTCGGCCCCCAGCGGATCCACCAAACGGTTCTTGGATGAAGAGGACGCTGAGGTGCCTTCCTCCAAGAGGCCACGTTCGGACCAGCCCGAAGAAAGCACAGACGATCCTACTCCATCGACCTCTGCTGGGACGTCCTTCCCCAGTCGCTTTACTCGCTACTTCCACCCTCAACCGGACTCGGACGACTCGGACTCCGACTGACTTCATCTTTGATTTGGCAACAACAACGCCAATATTTTACAGCTTAAACTAGAGCAGATTTTTAAATTAGTAGGGTGTGTCTGTGTGTGATTTAAAAAAAACAAAAACAATATTAGATAACGCAAGAAATGCTATGTGGGATTTTTATTAACATTGAAAACAGAAACAAATACAGTCAACCTACAAAAGAAGTGACTAAAGCTTGTACAAAAACTAATCTGAGATTAGGATTTCCTCCAAAGTACGCCTTGTACTTGTTTTGACGCGTTTAAGTGAATATATGCTTTATTCCTCCCACTGTCATGATTCATGTCTGTTTTATATTGTTTCCGGTTTGTGTTGTATTCAATGGACTTTATTTTGAAATGTCGTGCCCTTGTCTGTGTCCATGCTTGACTTCCTGCCTTGTGTTTTTCCCTCCTGTGTGATTACCTGCTCCGCCCTAATATGTTTCACCTGTTCCTTGTTGTCTGTGTCTATTTATACCTGTTTGTCCTTCCCCTCAGTACCAGGTCATTGTCATTGTCTCTGTCTCCGTCTCTGTCACCGTCACTGTCACCCGTAAGTTTGGTCTGTGTTCCTTTTGTCGCCACTTGTGAATTTTCTAGTCCGTGGTTTTGGTATTTTCATTTTCTCTGGATTTTTGCCTGTGTTTTCAGTTCTGGGAGAATTTTGGTTTTTTGGATTTTTGTATGCGTCTGTTTCTCTTAAAAAATAAATTTAGTTTAACGTTTTCCTGGAGTTTGGGTTTTGCATTGGAGTCTTCCTGTTCCTGAGCCCGCGGTCATGACAGAATGACCTGGTCTGAACTGAGACTCCGCAGCCCCAGAACTGTTTTCCAGAGTCTTCGTGTCAGCCCCAGAACTGTTTTTCCAGAGTCTTCGTGTCAGCCCCAGAACCGTTTTCCAGAGTCTTCGTGTCAGCCCCAGAACTGTTTTCCAGAGTCTTCGTGTCAGTCCCAGAACTGTTTTCCAGAGTCTTCGTGTCAGCCCCAGAACTGTTTCCCAGAGTCTTTGTGTCAGCCCCAGAACTGTTTTCCAGAGTCTTCGTGTCCGTCCCAGAACTGTTTTCCAGAGTCTTCGTGTCAGCCCCAGAACTGTTTCCCAGAGTCTTCGTGTCAGCCCCAGAACTGTTTTCCAGAGTCTTCGTGTCAGCCCCAGAACTGTTTTCCAGAGTCTTCGTGTCAGCCCCAGAACTGTTTTCCAGAGTCTTCGTGTCAGCCCCAGAACTGTTTTCCAGAGTCTTCGTGTCAGCCCCAGAACTGTTTTTCCAGAGTCTTCGTGTCAGCCCCAGAACTGTTTCCAGAGTCTTCGCTTCAGCCCACAGAACTGTTTCCAGAGTCTCCGCTTCAGCCCCCAGAACTGTTTCCCGAGTCTTCGCTTCAGCCCCCCAGAACTGTTTCCAGAGTCTTCGCTTCAGCCTCCAGAACTGTTTCCAGAGTCTTCGCTTCAGCCTCCAGAACTGTTTCCAGAGTCTTCGCTTCAGCCCCCAGAACTGTTTTCAGAGTCTTTGCCTCAGCCCCAGAGAGTTTTCCTGAGAGTGCGTCTCAGCCCCCAGAGAGTTTTCCTGAGAGTACGTCTCAGCCCCCAGAGAGTTTCCCCTGAGAGTACGTCTCAGCCCCCAGAGAGTTTTCCCTGGGAGTACGTCTCAGCCCCCAGAGAGGCCCACCCCTCGAGTGGCTCACCCCTCGTGTGGCTCATCCCCTCGTCGGGCTCATCCCCTCGTCGGGCTCATCCCCTCGTCTGGCTCCTTCCCTCGAGTGGCTTTCCCCTCGAGTGGCTTTCCCCTCGAGTGGCTCTCCCCTCGAGTGGCTCATCCCCTCGTCTGGCTCATCCCCTCGTCTGGCTCCTTCCCTCGTCTGGCTCCTTCCCTCGTCTGGCTCCTTCCCTCGTCTGGCTCCTTCCCTCGTCTGGCTCCTTCCCTCGTCTGGCTCCTTCCCTCGTCTGGCTCCTTCCCTCGTCTGGCTCCTTCCCTCGTCTGGCTCCTTCCCTCGTCTGGCTCCTTTCCTCGTCTGGCCCCTTTCCTCGTCTGGCCCCTTTCCTCGTCTGGCCCCTTTCCTCGTCTGGCCCCTTTCCTCGTCTGGCTCCTTCCCTCGTCTGGCTCCTTCCCTCGTCTGGCTCCTTCCCTCGTCTGGCTCCTTCCCTCGTCTGGCTCCTTCCTCGTCTGGTTCATCCCTCGTCTGGTTCATCCCTCGTCTAGTTCTTCCTCGTCTGGTTCATCCCTCGTCTGGTTCATCCTTCGTCTGGTTCATCCTTCGTCTGGTTCATCCTTCGTCTGGTCGCCCATACGGTCCTTCCCAGCCTGACCTCTCCTCGTCTGGTTCACCCTTCGTCTGGTTCACCCTTCGTCTGGTCGCCCATACGGTCCTTCCCAGCCTGACCTCTCCTCGTCTGGTTCTTCCCTCGTCTGGTCCTCCCTCGTCTGGTTCATCCCTCGTCTGGTTCATCCCTCGTCTGGTTCATCCCTCGTCTGGTTCATCCCTCGTCTGGTTCATCCCTCGTCTGGTTCATCCCTCGTCTGGTCCTTCCTCGTCTGGTTCATCCCTCGTCTGGTTCATCCCTCGTTTGGTCCTTCCTTGTCTGGTTCATCCTCGTCTGGTTCATCCCTCGTTTGGTCCTTCCTCGTCTGGTTCATCCTCGTCTGGTCGTCCTCACGGTCCTTCCTCGTCTGGCCTCTCCTCGTCTGGTCGTCTCTGTTGTCCTCCCAGCCTGGCCCTTTGTTTTTTTTGGTCTTTGTTCTCCCAGCCTGTTCATGAGTTTTTGTTCTTTGTCCTCCCAGCCTGTTCATGAGTTTTTGTTCCCTGTTCTCCCAGCCTGTTCATGAGTTTTTGTTCCTTGTTCTCCCAGCCTGTCCATGAGTTTTGTTCCTTGTTCTCCCAGCCTGTCCATGAGTTTTTGTTCCTTGTTCTCCCAGCCTGTTCATGAGTTTGTTCCTTGTTCTCCCAGCCTGTCCATGAGTTTTTGTTCCTTGTTCTCCCAGCCTGTTCATGAGTTTGTTCCTTGTTCTCCCAGCCTGTCCATGAGTTTTGTTCCTTGTTCTCCCAGCATGTCCGGAGTTTTCTGTCGTTGCCCTGTCCGGAGTTTTCTGTCGTTGCCCTGTCCGGAGTTTTCTGTCGTTGCCCTGTCCGGAGTTTCCTGTCGTTGCCCTGTCTGGAGTTTCCTGTCGTTGCCCTGTCTGGAGTTTCCTGTCGTTGCCATGTCCGGAGTTTCCTGTCCCTGCCATGTCCGGAGTTTCCTGTCCCTGCCATGTCCGGAGTTTCCTGTCCCTGCCATGTCCGGAGTTTCCTGTCCCTGCCATGTCCGGAGTTTCCTGTCCCTGCCATGTCCGGAGTTTCCTGTCCCTGCCATGTCCGGAGTTTCCTGTCCCTACCATGTCCGGAGTTTCCTGTCCCTGCCATGTCCGGAGTTTCCTGTCCCTACCTGGTCCTGAGTCCATCCTTCTGCAAGTCCCGTCCGTGTGTTCCCATCCCGGCACAAAATTTTTTCCCCCCTTGTGCCTGTTCCCGGCATATTCCCCTTCCACTAGCGCCACGTCCGGCCGACCAGTTCCGAGGGCGGACGTGCCGCATCTGTAACCGAGTGCCCGTCCGGCCGACCAGTTCAGAGGGCGGACCCGACTCACCAGTGTACCCGAGCGCCCGTCCGGCCGATCAGTATTAGAGGGCGGACCCGACTCATCAGACTTCCCCCGAGTGTCCCGTCCAGCCAGTAGTTAGAGGGCTGGATCCAACACCACGTTTCTCCCCTAGCGCCCCGTCCGGCCAACCAGTGTCCAAGGGCCGGACCCGCCGCATCGGTTCCCCCCAAGCCTTTCCTGAGTGTGTCCCCGTGCCAGTTGTCTAGTGGACTTGTTCCCCTCCGACTGACCCCCCCCTCCACCCACCCAAGAAATTGTCGAAAGAAAGGATTTTTGGGTTATAGGAGTGTTAGGCCGCCCAGTGGTCGGCCTTTAAGGGGGGGGTACTGTCATGATTCATGTCTGTTTTATATTGTTTCCGGTTTGTGTTGTATTCAATGGACTTTATTTTGAAATGTCGTGCCCTTGTCTGTGTCCATGCTTGACTTCCTGCCTTGTGTTTTTCCCTCCTGTGTGATTACCTGCTCCGCCCTAATATGTTTCACCTGTTCCTTGTTGTCTGTGTCTATTTATACCTGTTTGTCCTTCCCCTCAGTACCAGGTCATTGTCATTGTCTCTGTCTCCGTCTCTGTCACCGTCACTGTCACCCGTAAGTTTGGTCTGTGTTCCTTTTGTCGCCACTTGTGAATTTTCTAGTCCGTGGTTTTGGTATTTTCATTTTCTCTGGATTTTTGCCTGTGTTTTCAGTTCTGGGAGAATTTTGGTTTTTTGGATTTTTGTATGCGTCTGTTTCTCTTAAAAAATAAATTTAGTTTAACGTTTTCCTGGAGTTTGGGTTTTGCATTGGAGTCTTCCTGTTCCTGAGCCCGCGGTCATGACACCCACACTGGGAGAACTGGTTCTGTATAAGACATAATTATTAGAGAGAGGGGGTTGTCCACCAACTGGAGGGTCGATGGTGCGAGCCGCCCTTCTCTGTTCTTGATATATTATTCCTAAAATTTAAATAAAGTAAGGAATACTGTTACTGCCCAAAAGAGTCGAACATATTTAAAAGAGGACACAGGAGGCAAAACAGTTAATTTCAAAAATAGTTTTTATTCATTTGTTTTAGACTGTTAAGCTTTTGTTTTATCTTGATGTTTTTTTTCTCTCTTTTATGTAAATAAAAAGAGAATCCAAAAACCCTCCCGTGCCCGAAAAAAATAAAACAGGAAAGTAACAAAAGAAAGGAGGACCTGGTGAACCGGCAGAACATAAAGGAAGGAGTGACCCGGGCCAACCCTGTACAGGGCCGTAGAAGCCGGTGCCAACTCCTCTACCACCCTACACAACACAACCCCTCATTACTAACCTGAACAAAATAAAGAACGATAACTCAGACAGCCGGTCCCATCAGGCCAAACAAAAACAAGGCTAGGCAAACAAGGACTGCAGA
>JALDNG010004886.1:0-16345 GCA_024349245.1 Neodontobutis hainanensis
TCCTCTGGTCTCTCTGCGCCTCTGCCTCCTCTGGTTACTCTGTGGCCTATGCCTCCTCTGGTCTCTCTGCGGCCTCTGCCTCCTCTGGTCTCTCTGTGAACTTTGCCTCGTCTGATCTCTCTGTGGCCTCTGCCTCCTCTCGTCTCTCTGTGTCGCCTGCCTCCACTGGTCTCTCTGCCTTCTCTGCCTCCTCTGCTCTCTCTACCTCCTCTGGTCTCTCTGTGAACTCTGCCTCCTCTGGTCTCTCTGTGGCCTATGCCTCCTCTGGATTCTCTGTGGCCTCTGCCTCCTCTGGTCTCTCTGTCTCCTATGCCTCCACTGGTCTCTCAGTGGCCTTTGACTCCACTCGTCTCTCTGTGGCCTCTGCCTCCTCTGCTCTCTCTCTGGCCTCTACCTCCACTAGTCTCTCTGACTTATCTGTCTCCTCTAGTCTCTCTGTCGCCTCTTCCTCCTCTGGTCTCTCTGTGGCCTCTGCCTCCTCTAGTCTCTCTGCCTTCTCTGCCTCCTCTTGTCTCTCTGTGTCCTCTGCCTTTACTGGACTCTCTGTGGCCTCTGCCTCCACTGGTCTCTCTGTGACTTATGCCTCCTCTGGTCTCTCTCTTGCCTCTGCCTCCTCTGGTCTCTCTGCCTCCTCTGCCTCCTCTGGTCTCTCTGTGACCTCTGCCTCCTCTGGTCTCTCTGTGGCCTATGCCTCCTCTGGATTCTCTTTGGCCTCTGCCTCCTCTGGTCTCTCTGTCTTCTCTGCCTCCTCTTTTATCTCTGTGGCCTCTGCCTCCTCTGGTCTCTCTGTGGCCTCTGCCTCCTCTTGTCTCTCTATTCCTCTATCTCCTCTGGTCTCTCTGTCTTTCTGCCTCCTCTGAACTCTCGGTGGCCTCTTCCCCCTCTGGTCTAACTGTGGCCTTTGCCTCTTCTGCGCTCTAAATCTCCTCTGTCTCCTCTCGTCTCTCTGTGGCCTCTAACTCCTCTGGTCTGTCTGTGGCCTCTGCCTGCTCTGGACTCTATATCTCCGCTGCTCTAACTGTCTCCTCTGGTCTCTCTGTCTTTCTGCCTCCTCTGAACTCTCGATGGCCTCTGCCCCCTCTGGTCTCACTGTGGCCTCTGCTTCCTCTGGTCTCTCTGTGGCCTCTGCCTCCTCTGGTCTCTATGTGGCATCTGCCTTCTCTGGTCTCTCTGCCTCCTCTGCATCCTCTCGTCTCTCTGCCTCCTCTGGTCTCTCTGTCTTTCTGCCTCCTCTGAACTCTCGATGGCCTCTGCCCCTCTGCTCTCACTGTGGCCTCTGCCTCCTCTGGTCTCTCTCTGGCCTCTGCCTTCTCTTGTCTCTCTGCCTCCTCTGCCCCTCTGGTCTCTCTGCCTCCACTGGTCTCTCTATTGCCTCTGCCTCCTCTGGTCTCTCTTGCCTCTGCCTCCTCTGGTCTCTTTGTCTCCTCTTCCTCCTATAGTCACGCTATGGCCTCTGCCTCCTCTGGTCTTTCTGCCTCCTCTGCCTCCCCTGCTCTAACTGCCTCCTCTGGTCTCTCTGTGACCTCTGCCTCCTCTGGTCTCTCTGTGGCCTCTGCCTTCTCTGATCTCTCTGTGGCTGCTGCCTCCCCTGGTCTCTCTGTGTCATCTGCCTTTTCTTTTCTCTCTGCCTCCTCTGCCTCCTCTGGTCTCTCTATGGCCTCTGCCTCCTCTGGACTCTCTGCCTCCTCTGGTCTTTCTGTGGCCTCTGCCTCCTCTTGTCTCTATGCCTAATCTGCTTCCTCTGGTCTCTCTGTGGCGTCTGCCTCCTCTGGTCTCTCTGTCTCCTCTGCCTCCTCTGGTCTCTCTACCTCCTCTGCCTCCTCTGGTCTGTCTGTGTCCTCTGCCTCCTCTCGTCTCTCTGTGGCCTCTGCCTCCTCTGGTCTCTCTGTCTCCTATGCCTCCACTGGTCTCTCAGTGGCCTTTGACTCCACTCGTCTCTCTGTGGCCTCTGCCTCCTCTGCTCTCTCTCTGGCCTCTGCCTCCACTAGTCTCTCTGACTTATCTTTCTCCTCTAGTCTCTCTGTCGCCTCTCCCTCCTCTGGTCTCTCTGTGGCTGCCTCCTCTAATCTCTCTGCCTTCTCTGCCTCCTCTAGTTTCTCTATGGCCTCTGCCTTTACTGGACTCTCTGTGGCCTCTGCCTCCACTGGTCTCTCTGTGACTTATGCCTCCTCTGGTCTCTCTCGCCTCTGCCTCCTCTGCCCTCTCTGCTCTCTCTGTGGCCTCTGACTCCTCTGGACTCTCTGCCTCCTCTGGTCTTTCTGTGGCCTCTGCTTCCTCTAGTTTCCCTGCCCTGTTGCCTCCTCTGAACTCTCTGTGGCCTCTGCCTCCTCTGGTCTCTCTGTCTCCTATGCCTCCACTGGTCTCTCAGTGGCCTTTGACTCCACTCGTCTCTCTGTGGCCTCTGCCTCCTGCTCTCTCTCTGGCCTCTGCCTCCACTAGTCTCTCTGACTTATCTGTCTCCTCTAGTCTCTCTGTCGCCTCTGCCTCCACTGGTCTCTCTGTGACATATGCCTCCTCTGGTCTCTCTCTGGCCTCTGCCTCCTCTGGTCTCTCTGTGGCCTCTGCCTTCTCTGATATCTCTGTGGCCGCTGCCTCCCCTGGTCTCTCTGTGTCATCTGCCTTTTCTGTTCTCTCTGCCTCCTCTGCCTCCTCTGGTCTCTCTATGGCCTCTGCCTCCTCTGGACTCTCTGCCTCCTCTGGTCTTTCTGTGGCCTCTGCCTCCTCTGGTCTCTCTGCCTAAACTGCTTCCTCTGGTCTCTCTGTGGCCTCTGCCTCCTCTGGTCTCTCTACCTCCTCTGCCTCCTCTGGTCTGTCTGTGTCATCTGCCTCCTCTGGTCTCTCTGTGGCCTCTGCCTCTTCTGGTCTCTCTGTCTCCTATGCCTCCACTGGTCTCTCAGTGGCCTTTGACTCCACTCGTCTCTCTGTGGCCTCCTGCCTCCTGCTCTCTCTCTGGCCTCTTCCACCACTAGTCTCTTTGACTTATCTGTCTCCTCTAGTCTCTCTGTCGCCTCTGCCTCTTCTAATCTCTCTACCTTCTCTGCCTCCTCTGGTCTCTCTATGGCCTGTGCCTTTACTGGACTCTGTGGCCTCTGCTTCCACTGGTCTCTCTGTGACTTATGCCTCCTCTAGTCTCTCTCTGGCCTCTGCCTCCTCTGGTCTCTCTGCCTCCTCTGCCCTCTCTGCTCTCTCTGTGGCTTCTGACTCATCTGGACTCTCTGCCTCCTCTGGTCTTTATGTGGCCTCTGCTTCCTATAGTCTCCCTGCCCCGTTGCCTCCTCTGAACTCTCGGTGGCCTCTGCCTTCTCTGGTCTCTCTGCCCCATTGCCTACTCTGGTTACTCTGTTGCCTATGCCTCCTCTGGTCTCTCTGCGGCCTCTGCCTCCTCTGGTCTCTCTGTCACTTATGCCTCCTCTGGTCTCTCTGTGACCTCTGCTTCCTCTGGTCTCTCTGTGGCCTCTGCCTCCTCTTGTCTCTCTATTCCTCTATCTCCTCTGGGTTCTCTGTCTTTCTGCCTCCTCTGAACTCTCGGTGGCCTCTTCCCCCTCTGGTCTAACTGTGGCCTTTGCCTCTTCTGCGCTCTATATCTCCTCTGCCTCCTCTGGTCTCTCTGTGGCCTCTGCCTCCTCTGGTCTCTCTGTGGCCTCTGCCTCCTCTGGCCTCTCTAGTCTCTCTGCCTCCACTAGTCTCTCTATTGCCTCTGCCTCCTCTGGTCTGTCTGTGGCCTCTGACTCCTCTGGTCTCTTTGTCTCCTATGCCTCCTCTAGTCACTCTGTGGCTCTCTGCCTCCTCTGGTCTCTCTGTGGCCTCTGCCTCCTCTCGTCTCTCTGTGTCGCCTGCCTCCACTGGTCTCTCTGCCTTCTCTGCCTCCTCTGGTCTCTCTCTACCTCCACTGGTCTCTCTGTGAACTCTGCCTCCTCTGGTCTCTCTGTGGCCTATGCCTCCTCTGGATTCTCTGTGGCCTCTGCCTCCTCTGGTCTCTCTGTCTTCTATGCCTCCACTCGTCTCTCTGTGGCCTCTGCCTCCTCTGCTCTCTCTCTGGCCTCTACCTCCACTAGTCTCTCTGACTTATCTGTCTCCTCTAGTCTCTCTGTCGCCTCTTCCTCCTCTGGTCTCTCTGTGGCATCTGCCTCCTCTAGTCTCTATGCCCTCTCTGCCTCCTCTGGTCTTTCTGTGGCCTCTGCCTCCTCTGGTCTCTATGCCTAATCTGCTTCCTTTGGTCTCTCTGTGGCGTCTGCCTCCTCTGGTCTCTCTGTCTCCTCTGCCTCCTCTGGTCTGTCTGTGTCCTCTGCCTCCTCTCGTCTCTCTGTGGCCTCTGCCTCCTCTGGTCTCTCTGTCTCCTATGCCTCCACTGGTCTCTCAGTGGCCTTTGACTCCACTCGTCTCTCTGTGGCCTCTGCCTCCTCTGCTCTCTCTCTGGCCTCTGCCTCCACTAGTCTCTCTGACTTATCTTTCTCCTCTAGTCTCTCTGTCGCCTCTCCCTCCTCTGGTCTCTCTGTGGCCTCTGCCTCCTCTAATCTCTCTGCCTTCTCTGCCTCCTCTAGACTCTCTATGGCCTCTGCCTTTACTGGACTCTCTGTGACTTATGCCTCCTCTGGTCTCTCTCTCGCCTCTGCCTCCTCTGCCCTCTCTGCTCTCTCTGTGGCCTCTGACTCCTCTGGACTCTCTGCCTCCTCTGGACTCTCTGTGGCCTCTGCCTCCACTGGTCTCTCTGTCACTTATGCCTCCTCTGGTCTCTCTGTGACCTCTGCTTCCTCTGGTCTCTCTGTGGCCTCTGCCTCCTCTTGTCTCTCTTTTCCTCTATCTCCTCTGGGTTCTCTGTCTTTCTGCCTCCTCTGAACTCTCGGTGGCCTCTTCCTCCTCTGGTCTAACTGTGGCCTTTGCCTCTTCTGCGCTCTATATCTCCTCTGCCTCCTCTGGTCTCTCTGTGGCCTCTGCCTCCTCTGGTCTCTCTGTGGCCTCTGCCTCCTCTGGCCTCTCTAGTCTCTCTGCCTCCTCTGGTCTCTCTGTGACCTCTGCCTCCTCTGGTCTGTCTGTGGCCTCTGACTCCTCTGGTCTCTTTGTCTCCTATGCCTCCTCTAGTCACTCTGTGGCTCTCTGCCTCCTCTGGTCTCTCTGTGGCCGCTGCCTCCTCTGGTCTCTCTGTGGCATCTTCCTTTTCTGGTCTCTCTGCCTCCTCTGCCTCCTCTGGTCTCTCTGTGGCCTCTGCCTCCTCTGGTCTTTTTGTGGCTTCTGCCTCCTCTGGTCTCTCTGTGGCATCTGCCTTTTCTGGTCTCTCTGCCTCCTCTGCCTCCTCTGGTCTCTCTGTGGCCTCTGCCTCCTCTGATCACTTTGTGGCCTCTGCCTCCTCTGGTCTCTCTGTGGCCTCTGCCTCCTCTAGCCTCTCTGTGGCCTCTGCCTCCTCTGGACTCTCTATTCCTATAACTCCTCTGGTCTCTCTGTGGCCTCTGTCTCCTTTGGTCTCTCTGCCTCCTCTGCATCCTCTCGTCTCTCTGCCTCCTCTGGGATCTCTGTCTTTCTGCCTCAACTGAACTCTCGGTGGCCTCTTCCCCCTCTGGTCTAACTGTGGCCTCTTCCTCTTCTGCTCTCTCTATCTCCTCTGCCTCCTCTCGTCTCTCTGTGGCCTCTGCCTCCTCTGGTCTCTCTGTGGCCTCTGCCTTCTCTTGACTCTCTGCCTCCTCTGCCTCCTCTAGTCTCTCTGCCTCCACTGCTCTCTTTTTTGCCTCTGCCTCCTCTAGTCACTCTGTGGCCTCTGCCTCCTCTTGACTCTCTGCCTCCTCTGGTCTCTTTGTGGCCTCTGCCTCCTCTGGTCTGTCTGCCTCCGCTGCTCTAACTGCCTCCTCTGGTCTCTCTGTGGCCTCTGCCTCCTCTGGTCTTTCTGTGGCCTCTGCCTCCTCTGGTCTCTCTGTGGCCTCTACCTCCTCTGGCCTCTCTGCCTCCTCTGCTCCCTCTGCTCTCTGCCTCCACTGGTCTCTCAATTGCCTCTGCCTCCTCTGGTCACTCTTTGGCCTCTGCCTCCTCTGGTCTCTTTGTCTCCTCTGCCTCCTCTAGTCACTCTGTGGGCTCTGCCTCCTTTGGTCTCTCTGTCTCCTCTGCCTCCTCTCCTCTAACTGCCTCGTCTGGTCTCTCTGCCTCCTCTGCTTCCTCTCGTCTCTGTGGCCTCTGCCTAAACTGCTCTCTCTGTCTCCCCTGCCTCTACTGGTCTCTCTGCCTTCTCTGCCTCCTCTGCTCTCTCTACCTCCATTGGTCTCTCTGTGGCCTCTGCCTCTTGTGGTCTCTCTGTGGCCTCTGCCTTCTCTGGTCTCTTGTGGCCACTGCCTCCTCTGGTCTCTCTGTGGCATCTGCCTTTTCTGGTCTCTCTGCCTCTTCTGGTCTCTCTGTGGCCTCTGCCTCTTCTGGTCTCTCTGTGGCCTCTGCCTCCTCTGGACTCTCTACCTCCCTGCTTCCTCTCTGCTCTCTGTGTCCTCTGCCTCCACTGGTCTCTCTGTGGCCTCTGCCTCCTCTGGTCTTTTGTCTCCTCTGCCTCCTCTAGTCACTGTGTGGCCTCTGCCTCCTTTGGTCTCTCTGCCTTCTCTGCCTCCTCTGCTTTAACTTCCTCCTCTGGTCTCTCTGTCTCTCTGCCTCATCTGGTCTCTCTGTGGCCTCTGCCTCCTCTGGTCTCTCTGCATCCTTTGCCTCCACTGGTCTCTCTATTGCCTCTGCCTCCTCTGGTCTCTCTGTGGCCTATGCCTCCTCTGGTCTCTCTGTCTCTCTGCCTCATCTGGTCTCTCTGTGGCCTCTGCATCCTCTGGTCTCTCTGAAGCCTCTGCCTTCTCTGCTCTCTCTGTGGCCGCTGCCTCCACTTGTCTCTCTGTGGCATTTGCCTTTTCTGGTCTCTCTGCCTCCTCTGCCTCCTCTGGTCTCTCTGTGACCTCTGCCTCATCTGGTCTCTCTATAGCCTCTGTCTCCTCTGGACTCTCTGTCTTCTCTGCATCCTCTAGTCTCTCTGTGGATTTTGCCTCCTCTTCTCTCTCTGTATTTCTGCCTCCTCTAGTCACTGTGTGGCCTCTGCCTCCTCTGGACTCTCTGCCTCCTCTAGTCTTTCTGTGACACTTCCTCCTCTAGAGTCTCTGCCTCCCCTGCTTCCTCTCGTCTCTCTGTCTCGTCTGCCTCCTCTGGTCTCTCTGCCTCCTCTGCCTCCTCTGGTCTCTATGTGGCCTCTGCCTCCTCTGGTCTCTCTGTGGCCTCTGACTTCTCTTGTCTCTCTGCTTCCTCTGCCCCTCTGGTCTCTCAATCTCTACTGGTCTCTCTGTGCCTGTGCCTCCTCTGGTCTCTCTGTTGCCTCTGCCTCCTCTGGTCTCTCTGCCTCCTCTGCTTCCTCTCGTCTCTCTGTGGCCTCTGCCTCCTCTGCTCTCTCTGTCTCCTGCCTCCACTGGTCTCTCTGCCTTCTCTGCCTCCTCTGATCTCTCTACCTCCACTGGTCTCTCTGTGACCTCTGCAATCCTCTGGTCTCTCTGTGGTCTATGCCTCCTCTGGATTCTCTCATGGCCTATGCCTCCACTGGTCTCTCTGTCTCCTCTGCCTCCTTTCATTTCTCTGTGGCCTCTGCATCTTCTGGTCTCTCTGTGGCCTCTGCCTCCTCTTGTCTCTCTATTCCTCTGCCTCCTCTGGTCTCTCTGTGGCCTCTGCATCTTCTGGTCTCTCTGTGGCCTCTGCCTCCTCTTGTCTCTCTTTTCCTCTACCTCCTCTGGTCTCTCTGTGTCCTCTGTCTCCTCTGGACTCTCTGCCTTCTCTGCATCCTCTAGTCTCTCTGTGGCCTTTGCTTCCTCTTGTCTCTCTGTCTTTCTGCCTCCTCTGAACTCTTGGTGGTCTCTGCCTCCTCTGGTCTCTCTGCCTCCTCTGCCTCCTCTGGTCTCTCTGTGGCCTCTGCCTCCTCTGGTCTCTCTCTGGCCTCTGCCTTCTTTTGTCTGTCTCCCTCCTATGCCCCATCTGGTCTCTCTGACTCCACTGGTCTCTCTATTGCCTCTGCCTCCTCTGGACTGTATGCCTCCTCTGATCTATTTGTGGCCTCTGCCTCCTCTGGTCTCTCTGCCTCCTCTTCCTCCTCTGCTCCCTCTCGTCTCTGTGGCCTCTGCCTCCTCTAGTCTCTCTGTCTCCTCTGCCTCCTCTGGTCTCTCTGCCTCCTCTGCTTCCTCTCGTCTCTCTGTGGCCTCTGCCTCCTCTGCTCTCTCTCTCTCCCCTGCCTCCACTGGTCTCTCTGCCTTCTCTGCCTCCTCTGCTCTCTCTCTACCTCCACTGCGCTCTCTGTGACCTCTGCAATCCTCTAGTCTCTCTGTAGCCTATGCCTCCTCTGGATTCTCTCATGGCCTCTGCCTCCTCTAGACTCTCTGCCTCCCCTGCATCCTCTCGTCTCTCTGTCTCGTCTGCCTCCTCTGGTCTCTCTGTGGCCTCTGCCTCCTCTGGTCTCTCTGTGGCCTCTGTCTTCTCTTGTCTCTCTGCCTCCTCTGCCCCCTCTGGTCTCTCTGTTTCTACTCTCTATTGCCTGTGCCTCCTCTGGTCTCTCTGTTGCCTCTGCCTCATCTGGTCTCTCTGCCTCCTCTGCTTCCTCTCGTCTCTCTGTGGCCTCTGCCTCCTCTGCTTTCTCTGTCTCCCCTGCCTCCACTGGTCTCTCTGCCTTCTCTGCCTCCTCTGCTCTCTCTACCTCCACTGGTCTCTCTGTGACCTCTGCAATCCTCTGGTCTCTCTGTGGCCTATGCCTCCTCTGGATTCTCTGTGGCCTCTGCCTCCTCTGGTCTCTCTGTCTCCTCTGCCTCCACTGGTCTCTCTACCTCCTCTGCCTCCTCTGGTCTGTCTGTGTCCTCTGCCTCCTCTCGTCTCTCTGTGGCCTCTGCCTCCTCTGGTCTCTCTGTCTCCTATGCCTCCACTGGTCTCTCAGTGGCCTTTGACTCCACTCGTCTCTCTGTGGCCTCTGTCTCCTCTGCTCTCTCTCTGGCCTCTACCTCCACTAGTCTCTCTGACTTATCTGTCTCCTCTAGACTCTCTGTCGCCTCTTCCTCCTCTGGTCTCTCTGCGGCCTCTGCCTCCTCTAGTCTCTCTGCCTTCTCTGCCTCCTCTTGTCTCTCTGTGGCCTCTGCCTTTACTGGTCTCTCTCTGGCCTCTGCCTCCTCTGGTCTCTCTGCCTCCGCTGCCTCCTCTGGTCTCTCTGTGGCCTCTGACTCCTCTGGACTCTCTGCCTGCTCTGGTCTCTCTGTGACCTCTGCTTCCTCTGGTCTCTCTGTGGCCTCTGCCTCCTCTTGTCTCTCTATTCCTCTATCTCCTCTGGGTTCTCTGTCTTTCTGCCTCCTCTGAACTCTCGGTGGCCTCTTCCCCCTCTGGTCTAACTGTGGCCTTTGCCTCTTCTGCGCTCTATATCTCCTCTGCCTACTCTGGTCTCTCTGTGGCCTCTGCCTCCTCTGGTCTCTCTGTGGCCTCTGTCTCCTCTGGCCACTCTAGTCTCTCTGCCTCCACTAGTCTCTCTATTGCCTCTGCCTCCTCTGGTCTGTCTGTGGCCTCTGACTCCTCTGGTCTCTTTGTCTCCTATGCCTCCTCTAGTCACTCTGTGGCCTCTACCTCCTCTGGACTCTCTGCCTCCTCTGGTCTCTCTGTGGCCTCTGCCTCCTCTGGTCTCTCTGCCTCCGCTGCTCTAACTGCCTCCTCTGGTCTCTCTGTGGCCCCTGCCTCCTCTGGTCTCTCTGTGGCATCTGCCTTTTCTGGTCTCTCCACCTCCTCTGCCTCCTCTGGTCTCTCTGTGGCCTCTGCCTCCTCTGGTCTTTTTGTGGCTTCTGCCTCCTCTGGTCTCTCTGTGGCCTCTACCTCCTCTGGACTCTCTATTCCTATAACTCCTCTGGTCTCTCTGTGGCCTCTGTCTCCTTTGGTCTCTCTGCCTCCTCTGCATCCTCTCGTCTCTCTGCCTCCTCTGGGCTCTCTGTCTTTCTGCCTCAACTGAACTCTCGGTGGCCTCTTCCCCTCTGGTCTAACTGTGGCCTCTTCCTCTTCTGCTCTCTCTATCTCCTCTGCCTCCTCTCTCTCTCTCTGTGGCCTCTGCCTCCTCTGGTCTCTCTGTGGCCTCTGCCTTCTCTTGATTCTCTGCCTCCTCTGCCTCCTCTAGTCTCTCTGCCTCCACTGCTCTCTTTTTGCCTCTGCCTCCTCTAGTCACTCTGTGGCCTCTGCCTCCTCTTGACTCTCTGCCTCCTCTGGTCTCTTTGTGGCCTCTGCCTCCTCTGGTCTGTCTGCCTCCGCTGCTCTAACTGCCTCCTCTGGTCTCTCTGTGGCCTCTGCCTCCTCTGGTCTTTCTGTGGCCTCTGCCTCCTCTGGTCTCTCTGTGGCCTCTACCTCCTCTGGCCTCTCATTGGCCTCTGCCTCCTCTGGACTCTCTGCCTCCTCTGGTCTTTTGTGGCCTCTGCCTTCTCTGGTCTCTCTGCCTCCTCTGCTCCCTCTGCTCTCTGCCTCCACTGGTCTCTCAATTGCCTCTGCCTCCTCTGGTCACTCTGTGGCCTCTGCCTCCTCTGGTCTCTTTGTCTCCTCTGCCTCCTCTAGTCACTCTGTGGGCTCTGCCTCCTTTGGTCTCTCTGTCTCCTCTGCCTCCTCTCCTCTAACTGCCTCGTCTGGTCTCTCTGCCTCCTCTGCTTCTTTTCGTCTCTCTGTGGCCTCTGCCTAAACTGCTCTCTCTGTCTCCCCTGCCTCTACTGGTCTCTCTGCCTTCTCTACCTCCTCTGCTCTCTCTACCTCCATTGGTCTCTCTGTGGCCTCTGCCTCTTGTGGTCTCTCTGTGGCCTCTGCCTTCTCTGGTCTCTCTGTGGCCACTGCCTCCTCTGGTCTCTCTGTGGCATCTGCCTTTTCTGGTCTCTCTGCCTCTTCTGGTCTCTCTGTGGCCTCTGCCTCTTCTGGTCTCTCTGTGGCCTCTGCCTCCTCTGGTCTCTCTGTCTCCTCTGGTCTTTGTGTGGCCTCTGTCTCCTCTAGTCTCTCTACCTCCCTGCTTCCTCTCGTCTCTCTGTGTCCTCTGCCTCCACTGGTCTCTCTGTGGCCTCTGCCTCCTCTGGTCTTTTTGTCTCCTCTGCCTCCTCTAGTCACTGTGTGGCCTCTGCCTCCTTTGGTCTCTCTGCCTTCTCTGCCTCCTCTGCTTTAACTTCCTCCTCTGGTCTCTCTGTCTCTCTGCCTCATCTGGTCTCTCTGTGGCCTCTGCCTCCTCTGGTCTCTCTGCTTCGTTTGCCTCCACTGGTCTCTCTATTGCCTCTGCCTCCTCTGGTCTCTCTGTGGCCTATGCCTCCTCTGGTCTCTCTGTCTCTCTGCCTCATCTGGTCTATCTGTGGCCTCTGCATCCTCTGGTCTCTCTGAAGCCTCTGCCTTCTCTGCTCTCTCTGTGGCCGCTGCCTCCACTTGTCTCTCTGTGGCATTTGCCTTTTCTGGTCTCTCTGCCTCCTCTGGCTCCTCTGGTCTCTCTGTTACCTCTGCCTCATCTGGTCTCTCTATAGCCTCTGTCTCCTCTGGACTCTCTGCCTTCTCTGCATCCTCTAGTCTCTCTGTGGCTTTTGCCTCCTCTTGTCTCTCTGTCTTTCTGCATCCTCTAGTCACTGTGTGGCCTCTGCCTCCTCTGGACTCTCTGCCTCCTCTAGTCTTTCTGTGACACTTCCTCCTCTAGAGTCTCTGCCTCCCCTGCTTCCTCTCGTCTCTCTGTCTCGTCTGCCTCCTCTGCCTCCTCTGGTCTCTATGTGGCCTCTGCCTCCTCTGGTCTCTATGTGGCCTCTGACTTCTATTGTCTCTCTGCCTCCTCTGCCCCCTCTGGTCTCTCAATCTCTACTGGTCTCTCTATTGCCTGTGCCTCCTCTGGTCTCTCTGTTGCCTCTGCCTCCTCTGGTCTCTCTGCCTCCTCTGCTTCCTCTCTTCTCTCTGTGGCCTATGCCTCCTCTGCTCTCTCTGTCTCCCCTGCCTCCACTGGTCTCTCTGCCTTCTCTGCCTCCTCTTATCTCTCTACCTCCACTGGTCTCTCTGTGACCTCTGCAATCCTCTGGTCTCTCTGTGGCCTATGCCTCCTCTGGATTCTCTCATGGCCTATGCCTCCACTGGTCTCTCTGTCTCCTCTGCCTCCTTTCATCTCTCTGTGGCCTCTGCATCTTCTGGTCTCTCTGTGGCCTCTGCCTCCTCTTGTCTCTCTATTCCTCTGTCTCCTCTGGTCTCTCTGTGGCCTCTGCATCTTCTGGTCTCTCTGTGGCCTCTGCCTCCTCTTGTCTCTCTTTTCCTCTACCTCCTCTGGTCTCTCTGTGTCCTCTGTCTCCTCTGGACTCTCTGCCTTCTCTGCATCCTCTAGTCTCTCTGTGGCCTTTGCCTCCTCTTTTCTCTCTGTCTTTCTGCCTCCTCTGAACTCTTGGTGGTCTCTGCCTCCTCTGGTCTCTCTGCCTCCTCTGCCTCCTCTGGCCTCTGCCTTCTATTGTCTGTCTGCCTCCTATGCCCCATCTGGTCTCTCTGACTCCACTGGTCTCTCTATTGCCTCTGCCTCCTCTGGACTGTATGCCTCCTCTGATCTATTTGTGGCCTCTGCCTCCTCTGGTCTCTCTGCCTCCTCTTCCTCCTCTGCTTCCTCTCGTCTCTGTGTGGCCTCTGCCTCCTCTGGTCTCTCTGTCTCCTCTGCCTCCTCTGATCTCTCTGCCTCCTCTGCTTCCTCTCGTCTCTCTGTGGCCTCTGCCTCCTCTGCTCTCTCTCTCTCCCCTGCCTCCACTGGTCTCTCTGCCTTCTCTGCCTCCTCTGCTCTCTCTACCTCCACTGGTCTCTCTGTGACCTCTGCAATCCTCTAGTCTCTCTGTGGCCTATGCCTCCTCTGGATTCTCTCATGGCCTCTGCCTCCTCTAGACTCTCTGCCTCCTGCTTTCTCTCGTCTCTCTGTCTCGTCTGCCTCCTCTGGTCTCTCTGCCTCCTCTGCCTCCTCTGGATTCTCTGTGGCCTCTTCCTCCTCTGGTCTCTCTGTGGCCTCTGTCTTCTCTTGTCTCTCTGCCTCCTCTGCCCCTCTGGTCTCTCTGTCTCTACTGGTCTCTCTATTGCCTGTGCCTCCTCTGGTCTCTCTGTGGCCTCTGCCTCCTCTGCTCTCTCTGTCTCCCCTGCCTCCACTGGTCTCTCTGCCTTCTCTGCCTCCTCTGCTCTCTCTACCTCCACTGGTCTCTCTGTGACCTCTGCAATCCTCTGGTCTCTCTGTGGCCTATGCCTCCTCTGGTCTCTCTGGCCTCTGCCTCCTCTGGTCTCTCTGTAAAATCTCTGCCTCCTCTGGTCTCTGTGTGGCCTCTGCCTCCACTGGTCTCTCTGTCTCCTCTGCCTCCTTTCGTCTCTTTGTGGCCTCTGCATCTTCTGGTCTCTCTGTGGCCTCTGCCTCCTCTTGTCTCTCTATTCCTCTGCCTCCTCTGGTCTCTCTGTGGCCTCTGCATCTTCTGGTCTCTCTGTGGCCTCTGCCTCCTCTTGTCTCTCTTTTCCTCTTCCTCCTCTAGTCTCTCTGTGGCCATTGCCTCCTCTTGTCTCTCTGTCTTTCTGCCTCCTCTGAACTCTTGGTGGCCTCTGCCTTCTCTGGTCTCTCTGCCTCCTCTGCCTCCTCTGGTCTCTCTCTGGCTTCTGCCTCCTCTGGTCTCTCTGTGGCCTCTACCTCCTCTAGCCTCTCTGTGGCCTCTGTCTCTTCTGGACTCTCTATTCCTATAACTCCTCTGGTCTCTCTGTGGCCTCTGTCTCCTTTGGTCTCTCTGCCTCCTCTGCATCCTCTCATCTCTCTGCCTCCTCTGGGCTCTCTGTCTTTCTGCCTCAACTGAACTCTCGGTGGCCTCTTCCCCTCTGGTCTAACTGTGGCCTCTTCCTCTTCTGCTCTCTCTATCTCCTCTGCCTCCTCTCGTCTCTCTGTGGCCTCTGCCTCCTCTGGTCTCTCTGTGGCCTCTGCCTTCTCTTGACTCTCTGCCTCCTCTGCCTCCTCTAGTCTCTCTGCCTCCACTGCTCTCTTTTTGCCTATGCCTCCTCTAGTCACTCTGTGGCCTCTGCCTCCTCTTGACTCTCTGCCTCCTCTGGTCTCTTTGTGGCCTCTGCCTCCTCTGGTCTGTCTGCCTCCGCTGCTCTAACTGCCTCCTCTGGTCTCTCTGTGGCCTCTGCCTCCTCTGGTCTTTCTGTGGCCTCTGCCTCCTCTGGTCTCTCTGTGGCCTCTACCTCCTCTGGCCTCTCATTGGCCTCTGCCTCCTCTGGACTCTCTGCCTCCTCTGGTCTTTTGTGGCCTCTGCCTTCTCTGGTCTCTCTGCCTCCTCTGCTCCCTCTGCTCTCTGCCTCCACTGGTCTCTCAATTGCCTCTGCCTCCTCTGGTCACTCTGTGGCCTCTGCCTCCTCTGGTCTCTTTGTCTCCTCTGCCTCCTCTAGTCACTCTGTGGCTCTGCCTCCTTTGGTCTCTCTGTCTCCTCTGGACTCTCTATTCCTATAACTCCTCTGGTCTCTCTGTGGCCTCTGTCTCCTTTGGTCTCTCTGCCTCCTCTGCATCCTCTCATCTCTCTGCCTCCTCTGGGCTCTCTGTCTTTCTGCCTCAACTGAACTCTCGGTGGCCTCTTCCCCCTCTGGTCTAACTGTGGCCTCTTCCTCTTCTGCTCTCTCTATCTCCTCTGCCTCCTCTCGTCTCTCTGTGGCCTCTGCCTCCTCTGGTCTCTCTGTGGCCTCTGCCTTCTCTTGACTCTCTGCCTCCTCTGCCTCCTCTAGTCTCTCTGCCTCCTATGCTCTCTTTTTTGCCTATGCCTCCTCTAGTCACTCTGTGGCCTCTGCCTCCTCTTGACTCTCTGCCTCCTCTGGTCTCTTTGTGGCCTCTGCCTCCTCTGGTCTGTCTGCCTCCGCTGCTCTAACTGCCTCCTCTGGTCTCTCTGTGGCCTCTGCCTCCTCTGGTCTTTCTGTGGCCTCTGCCTCCTCTGGTCTCTCTGTGGCCTCTACCTCCTCTGGCCTCTCATTGGCCTCTGCCTCCTCTGGACTCTCTGCCTCCTCTGGTCTTTTGTGGCCTCTGCCTTCTCTGGTCTCTCTGCCTCCTCTGCTCCCTCTGCTCTCTGCCTCCACTGGTCTCTCAATTGCCTCTGCCTCCTCTGGTCACTCTGTGGCCTCTGCCTCCTCTGGTCTCTTTGTCTCCTCTGCCTCCTCTAGTCACTCTGTGGGCTCTGCCTCCTTTGGTCTCTCTGTCTCCTCTGCCTCCTCTCCTCTAACTGCCTCGTCTGGTCTCTCTGCCTCCTCTGCTTCCTCTCGTCTCTGTGGCCTCTGCCTAAACTGCTCTCTCTGTCTCCCCTGCCTCTACTGGTCTCTCTGCCTTCTCTGCCTCCTCTGCTCTCTCTACCTCCATTGGTCTCTCTGTGGCCTCTGCCTCTTGTGGTCTCTCTGTGGCCTCTGCCTTCTCTGGTCTCTCTGTGGCCACTGCCTCATCTCTGGTCTCTCTATGGCATCTGCCTTTTCTGGTCTCTCTGCCTCTTCTGGTCTCTCTGTGGCCTCTGCCTCTTCTGGTCTCTCTGTGGCCTCTGCCTCCTCTGGACTCTCTGTCTCCTCTGGTCTTTTTGTCTCCTCTGCCTCCTCTAGTCACTGTGTGGCCTCTGCCTCCTTTGGTCTCTCTGCCTTCTCTGCCTCCTCTGCTTTAACTTCCTCCTCTGGTCTCTCTGTCTCTCTGCCTCATCTGGTCTCTCTGTGGCCTCTGCCTCCTCTGGTCTCTCTGCTTCCTTTGCCTCCTTTGGTCTCTCTATTGCTATGCCTCCTCTGGTCTCTCTGTGGCCTATGCCTCCTCTGGTCTCTCTGTCTCTCTGCCTCATCTGGTCTCTCTGTGGCCTCTGCATCCTCTGGTCTCTCTGAAGCCTCTGCCTTCTCTGCTCTCTCTGTGGCCGCTGCCTCCACTTGTCTCTCTGTGGCATTTGCCTTTCTGGTCTCTCTGCCTCCTCTGGCTCCTCTGGTCTCTCTGTGACCTCTGCCTCATCTGGTCTCTCTATAGCCTCTGTCTCCTCTGGACTCTCTGCCTTCTCTGCATCCTCTAGTCTCTCTGTGGCTTTTGCCTCCTCTTGTCTTTCTGTCTTTCTGCATCCTCTAGTCACTGTGTGGCCTCTGCCTCCTCTGGACTCTCTGCCTCCTCTAGTCTTTCTGTGACACTTCCTCCTCTAGAGTCTCTGCCTCCCCTGCTTCCTCTCGTCTCTCTGTCTCGTCTGCCTCCTCTGCCTCCTCTGGTCTCTCTCTGGCTTCTGCCTCCTCTGGTCTCTCTGTGGCCTCTACCTCCTCTAGCCTCTCTGTGGCCTCTGTCTCTTCTGGACTCTCTATTCCTATAACTCCTCTGGTCTCTCTGTGGCCTCTGTCTCCTTTGGTCTCTCTGCCT
>JALDNG010004887.1:0-16430 GCA_024349245.1 Neodontobutis hainanensis
GGAAATGTGGCAAGGCATGAGTCGAAACAAGAACAAGGGTAACCAAGCTCTACACTTCTACAGTCTGTATGATGCTGCCTCCTTGTGATCAAAAGGAGAACAACATTCAATGCATGGCCAAATATAAATATGCCTTTATGTATTTCCACTTCCAAAAACAGTCCATGGATGGCTATGAACACAAAGGCACATGAAAAGCACCTATTTTATTTTACGACAGACCTATGGCGTAACATAGAGCTAAAAACAGCAGTCAGTATGAAATAATGTTTTTTTTTTTTTTTTTGGCAAATACATCTAGATCAAGACAGTTTCAATTTCTATCACTAGAAGGAGCCCAACACCACAGGATGAAAATTTGCTAAATTATTAACCATTCCTCTCTCTCTTCTCCCTCCCTCTTCTTGCAAATATGTTAATGTCTTTGTTCACTGTGGTTTCTTCTGTAACACATATGTGTACCTATTGAACGTATTATAATAACTTTAATGCATTATGTGTAAGTAAATAAATAAATTTACTTATGTTAAGCTAACAATGGGTTTGCCAGTAGCCTCTGCCAATAGGCATAAATATTTTTGGTCTGTTAGATTACAAAAGGAGTGACTGGCATCTTTGTTACTGACCCACATTTTGGGCCTGATGTGTCTCTTGGGTGTGCTATTTCCTGATACAGCGCTCTCAGTATTAGATCGTGATAAGGAATACAGTGAGGTCAGGTGAACTAAGTCCCTAAACCGCCGTCCGCTTTTACATACCTGCTGTTAATCCCAGTCTTAGGACAAGCTAAAGTCCATTAAAGGACTTGTACTTCTGATTCATAAGCTTCTTTTACTGACACGGATAATGATGGATTTGTCTCTATCCAAAGTCAGCTTCTGAGATGAATCAAAAAGACATTGTAATATAATCTGGCTTGTGACAGTGGGGTATGCATTGGCCCCTGCTTAAGCTCAGTTAAACTAATAGTGATGAACAGAAATACCATTAAAATCATCTTAGAATTGATGAGATAATGGGAGAGTGTGTCACATGTTTTGTAACCACCATTTCAGATCAGTCTTTTACTGAAAGGGTTTGTGCCATAGATGCTAATGTTGTTTAAATCAAACTGGTGTTTAGTCACTTTATGGCTCAGGCCCAAAAGGAAAAATACAAAAAGCTTTAAAAATGAAAAGACAATATACATTTTACACCATGAGCACTTTTATTCAGTACTCAATGTGATAGACATATTCACTGTCGTTGGCTGCGTTACATATTCTTAAAAAAAAAAAAAAGAATGAAATAGTCTTTGTAGTTATAATTGAGATTTTCCTCTCCTCTTCCTCCAGTCTTTGTTATTGTCATTTGTGGGATGGACCCCCTCTGTCTAAACAGCCAATTACTGCTTCCTTACAGATGGGATATCCAATAAGAAGCCTTGTCCGCTGTCACATGCTCTTGTCACGAGATGGAGTCCAATCCCCTCTTCCATGTTGTTAATTTTAAGAGGCTGCAGTATATCGACATGAGCTCATCCCAAACCCAGGATGAGACATGGAAACCTGCCGAGAAGCATCAGTGCCATCACATGTTTCCCCATTCCTCTGCGATATTGTACAAAAACACACTGCTTAGCAAATCCTGTTAATAATTCATTGAGGTTTTCCTGTGTTATTCAAAAAGAATCATTTATGAGACCTTAGGCAGACTTTTAGGATTCTCGTTAAATTCAAGCTAATGGAGGATATTTCTTTGAAAGTTGCTTATTCTACAAAAATTTTTGTGAGAGTCCCTTAAGGTAAAATCTGCCGTATGTGAATATATACATTTATTATAAATTCAGTATCAGTAGTTTAATAAGTCATAAAATGCTCAGCAATTGGCAGTAAGTATGTATGTATTCATTCCTTCACTTACTTGTAATAAAACCATATGACCGGTAAAGAACAATTGATTTATTTGGACATAAAAACAATTATTTATATTCTTAATCCAGGTTGGCCTGATGTGGCTGAATGACTAAAGCTCAGCGGCAGTAGTGTGATGTACTCTTTTTCTGCTGCACATTGAGTGTATTATATGCACTGTGTGGAGTATCATCCTCTTTGCCCTTTTCTTTGTCTCTCAGGCGTAGCCAGCTGGTGTTAAGCACAAGTATTCATCCCTGCACTGTCCCAGCTGCCGTCTCTATTTTCTCCTCACCTCTTTCTCTTTCTGCCTCCCTCCTTCCACCCCCCTCCTCCTCCGCCTCCTCTCTCAACCTCCTTTCCTGTGTCATTTCCCTCCCGTTACATGTCCCGGGTGAGGCGTCGAGGATTGAGCTGCTCTGTTGTGTTATACAGGGGGATGCCTCAGAGCTCAGGTGTGTTTGGGGAAACGGAACCAGTTGGCTTTTTTCTGGGCTAGGGTCTGGACTTTATGGATATGAAGCCCCAAATAACCACGGATCTCCAATAGTGCATCTTTTTTGTGCCTTTACTAAGAGGGCAATTCAACTGTGGACTATATGGTTGTTTAAACTTTACATCGCAGCAAGGATTATCTTTTTTCTTTTTTGGGGGGATTTTCCAGTTTGTCATTTTTACTTGGCATTTAATTGGCAGAAACCTATCAAACAACTCAAATTAGTGAACCATATCCTGCCCCAAGCTGGACCTTTTGCATCTGCAGTAAATGGATAAGCACTACAATGGGAGGTGAAAGAGACCTTAGACAAAAGACTGATCTTAAATAAACAGACTTTGAGAGAAGACCATTGTATCAGTGGAGAGGAAAGGGCTTCATTCCACCCTTCGTCTCCCCGTTGCCACCTGTGAGGATTAATTGGATCGTGGCAGCATGGCGCACGCTGCCTCACAGCTGAAGAAAAAGGCGGACGAGAACCTCGCTGCAGAGGAGGAGAAGGAAAAGGAGAAGAAGAAGACCAGGAAACGGTCTCGGGAAGTAAAGAAAAAGGTTAGACCATGGTAGAGAAAAGTGAATCGTGGATGTGGAGGAAAACGGCTGACACAGCTTGGGAGATGGGGTGGAGGGGGGTCCTGGGGATGAAACACGCCGCGCAGATCGCTGCTGAGTCTTTCTTTTGTCATTCTGTATCTCCTCTCATACACACTGCTCTGAGAGGGGTCCCATTGGGAATACTAAAGGGGGCTGGGGTGGTAAAATAGACAGAAAGATATATGGGATAAGGCAGACAGCAGAGAAAGTGTTCATTTAGAGAGCACTTTTCTAGAGTATTTTGATGTTACTTTCATAGAGTTATTTAATGCGTAGCACTTATGTGTTTCCTTAAGCAATCCACGCCATTTAGTTTTCATAAGTCAATTCAAACTCTTTCTCCAAAGCAAGATGTGACTTAAAATCCCAAAAATCTAAAGTATGTGTCCAGCCACACCTGGAAAATTTTGTCCTCAGTTGCCTGCCAGCGTTACACGTTTTACTTTTCCAAACCTGTTATTAAATCATCTGCCTCTACACATAGTAATTTACCTTTATTTTAACCTGCTGAGTGTGCCCATGTGTGGAGATTACAGCAGTCACACCCTGCAGTTAGCTTTGGGTTGTTTTAGCGTGTGCTCAACATGCGTCATCGTGCAAGGACAAAGTTAACATCTACATCAGGAGATCGATAGGCGGGACCTCAGATCAAACATCGCCCTCGTTGTTCTGACAGAATTACTTTTTAAAAATAACAGAATCAGAGATTTCAGTACTGTTTGGACAATCTGTTTGCACAGCTATGATGTGTTGACTTGTGGTTTTAACGCATTTGTGTGTTTGTGACCAGCCCCAGGCTATCCTTAGCCCAGGGTTAGCCACCTGTCATACATAATCAATAGCCATGACCTCATTAACATCAAGGTCAAAAGAAATAGATAGAGTTTAGAAGGCTGGTCACATTCTGGCATATATGTAGACATAGAAGCCTGTTTTTTTAGTTATCAGCTTTGTATTATGCTTGTGTTATTGTATTTCTCTGTAAAATGAAATTTACTTTAAGTGTAAAAGCATTGTCTTCCATTTGACTCTGTATATCAGCATGGTATTTGTCCCAAAAAGTTATTCTTGGATGGAGGACAGAGCTTTGACCTTGGCACAACAAGTTGGAATTTGAGCCGTCTTTGATTTACGATGCCCATATAAGGCAACAGGTGCGGCGCTGTAGTACTGTAGTATTGTTATGTGTGGGGTGACATCAGCAGATTCGCCATGTTTGTAGCGTAATGGAGGGTATCAGCTATCTTGGGCTCACTCAAGGTAAATCTATAACCCTGTCTGCCCGGGACAATTCTTGGCACCGCACTGAACAAAAAAATCCTCTCTTGTTCACTTCTATAATCACGCCACACCTTTTATTCTCCGTGTGTGGCTAACTTTAAACAGGTGGTGTTAATTATCCAGACAATACACTGTACTCAATGGCATTGTTCTGTTGTGAACTCTCATATGATACCAGACCTCTTTAGCCAATTGGCTGCATATATCCCCTCTTTTTCTGCTAATGTGAATTGATTTGATGATATGATTCAGTTTTATATGATGTAATGCGTTCAGTATTGTGTGTTTATGGTTAGTGCGGGAAGTTGAAGACAAAATACATTACAAGCACCATTGAGACTGAAGCATAAAGCAGCTGCCATTAAGGCTAATAGCTATATGAAGCAAACAAACATACTTATGAACAGATCCTATGCTTCACTGATTGTTTATTAGTTCTCTGTCCGCCTATATTTGTCCTTTAAAGTTGATGACTAATTGTTTGGTTAATGGACTAAATTACCTCTCTGGTGATTTGTGTTCATTCATCTAGACTGCCCCAGTGCCGAACAGTGACTCTATATTCAATAGAAACATTTAAACAATAGGTTAAACCAATAGTTACAGGTAACTCATGAGATCAACATTAAAGAACTTCAGAGGACACAACTTGAAGTCAATTATATAATTACTTTAACAACTGACTAACCATAATAATAATAATAATTAAAGCATAGCGGCGATAAAGGCCCTCGCCACCCTTGCGACGCGAGGACACATGTATTCGGAGGAATGCATTTCGTGCTTTAAAGCGTAAACTTCACAGTAATGTCAAATAACCGGGCCTGTGCCTCTGCTTGAATCTTTTTCTGGCTGGAGCCTGCTTCATCATCTCGGGCCTGTGCTACTGCTGGGGCCTGCTACACCACCTTGTATTTAGAGTTAAAGGTCTCCACATTCCCTGGTTTTCCTGGGATCTGTCTGAACTTATAAAAATAATAGATTATGTTTGGGCTAAGGCGAGAAAAACAAAATACTGACTGGAGATTTGCTCAGAAATCGCTGCACCCGCCTGTTAAAAAGTAAAAATGTAAATATTACTTGTCTAAAAAAACAAGTTTAGGAGTTCCAAAAGATTCTGAAGAGCTTTCCAAGGCTCTAGTCTTGGCTCTGGAGGAGCGTCCTTTAAAGGAAGGATCCTGGCATTTTGTAAATGGCATTTATTTCCCAAAGTAATGGCTGCCTCTTCACAGGCTCATTACGACCACAGCCGTAAATGTATCAAAAACAAAATGACAACTTTGGTTGGCACTTGTGTCTAGATAATACTCAACAAATTTGGGGCCTTTTAGAAAAAAACACATTGGGTTTAATCTTTTGACCCGAGGGTGCAATTTAGGTGGTCCGTGTTCCACCCCACCTGGCGGACTTCCTGTTGAGTTTAGGCTGTGGCTGTCATAGACTTTTCTGTTTGGCCTGAGGTGTCCTATGGATGTACCAAGTTTCATTTTTCTACGTTGGAAAAAATTACTTTCACTTTCCATAGGCCGAATGTATTTTCATTTCCCAGGGTCGCCACAGAGTCATTTCTTTTATTATTTTTTCAAATATTTAAGATACATCAATATTTTGCCAGGCTTAAGTTTAGTGGCCAATAAAATTAACTTTTGCGCACATTTACTGGGTAAAAATTAAGGACAATTTTGCAGAAAAATTTGCAGAAAAATAAAAATTAAATAAAAATATAAATTGAGCAAAAACAACAAGAAAAGGCATTGTCTATTTTGCACACAAGTGTTTAGCTCATTTTGCCTAAGTTTGGTGTTTCTTGAATGAAGCGGCTATTTTCTGTCAATTTTTAAAAATGAGGTGTATTCTAACCCGGTTCACATTTTCAATTCAAAATGGCCGCCTTCGCGTGTGTGATAGGGTGTGGTCCCCATTGGCTTTTATGTTCATAAGCCCATGCTGGATGTGTGTACCAAGTTTCATTTGCCTAGGACAAACTAAAATTTTCCCTTCCTATTGACTTTTTCCACATATTTGCGCCGTTGCTATGGCAACACATTTATAAATAGGGGGTGGTTGTCATTAGCTTTTATGTTCGTCATGACATAAGTGATGTGTGTGCCAAATTTTATGTCTCTATGACATACTAAATTCTTGGGTCCCATTATAAGTTTGTAGGTGGCGCTAGAGGGCCATTTCTAAAGCAAACCCTTTTATTTACATATCTTTGTGTTCAGGTCATGAATGTGCACAAACGCCTTTTGGGTCCAACTTGATCCGAGAAGGCATTTGAGAGTTAAGGTATATTTTATTTTCACAAAAACGGCTGCCTCGTTACAGGTTTGCCACACCCACACCCGATAAGATATCAAAAACAAAATGACAAGTTTGGTTGGCACATGTGTCTAGATGATACTCACCAAAATTGGGGCCATTTAGATGAAAACACATTGGGTTTAATCTTTTGACCCGAGGGGTGCAATTTAGGTGGTCCCGTGTTCCACCCCACCTGGCGGACTTCCTGTTGAGTTTAGGCTGTGGCTGTCATAGACTTTTCTGTTTGGCCTGAGGTGTCCTATGGATGTACCAAGTTTCATTTTTCTACGTTGGAAAAAATTACTTTCACTTTCCATAGGCCGAATGTATTTTCATTTCCCAGGGTCGCCACAGAGTCATTTCTTTTATTATTTTTTCAAATATTTAAGATACATCAATATTTTGCCAGGCTTAAGTTTAGTGGCCAATAAAATTAACTTTTGCGCACATTTACTGGGTAAAAATTAAGGACAATTTTGCAGAAAAATTTGCAGAAAAATAAAAATTAAATAAAAATATAAATTGAGCAAAAACAACAAGAAAAGGCATTGTCTATTTTGCACACAAGTGTTTAGCTCATTTTGCCTAAGTTTGGTGTTTCTTGAATGAAGCGGCTATTTTCTGTCAATTTTTAAAAATGAGGTGTATTCTAACCCGGTTCACATTTTCAATTCAAAATGGCCGCCTTCGCGTGTGTGATAGGGTGTGGTCCCCATTGGCTTTTATGTTCATAAGCCCATGCTGGATGTGTGTACCAAGTTTCATTTGCCTAGGACAAACTAAAATTTTCCCTTCCCATTGACTTTTTCCACATATTTGCGCGTTGCTATGGCAACACATTTATAAATAGGGGGTGGTTGTCATTAGCTTTTATGTTCGTCATGACATAAGTGATGTGTGTGCCAAATTTTATGTCTCTATGACATACTAAATTCTTGGGTCCCATTATAAGTTTGTAGGTGGCGCTAGAGGGCCATTTCTAAAGCTAACCCTTTTATTTACATATCTTTGTGTTCAGGTCATGAATGTGCACAAACGCCTTTTTGAGTCCAACTTGATCCGAGAAGGCGTTTGAGAGTTAACGGATAATTTATTACCACAAAAATGGCCGCCTCGTTACAGGCTTGCCACACCCACACCCGATAAGATATCAAAAACAAAATGACAGCTTTTGTTGGCACATGTGTCTAGATGATACTCACCAAAATTGGGGCCATTTAGACAAAAACAATGAGTTGAATCTTTTGGCGTAAGGGTGCGATTTAGGTGGCCGCGACTTTCACCCCACATGGCGGACTTCCTGTTGAGTTTAGACTGTGGCTGTCATAGACTTTTCTGTTTGCCCTGAGGTGTTCTATGGATCTACCAAGTTTTGTATTTCTACATTGGAAAAAATGTAATTTCACTTTCCATAGGCCCAATGTATTTTGACTTTTTTAGGGGTCGCCACTGAGTCATTTTTCATATTTTTTTTTCGGGGACTTTAAATACATAAATTTTTCGCCGATCTTGAACTTTGGGCCAAATAAAAATGACTTTTCGCGCATGTTCACTGGGTCAAATTGAGGATTATTTTGCAGAAAAATAAAAATAAAAAAAAAAAAAAAAATAATCCGAGCAAAAACAATAGGCCCTCCCGGCTATCACCGGCTCGGGCCTAATAATAACAGAAAATTTAACTTAAGTGATATTCCATATACTACATATTAGGTAAACAACATCCTAAAATGCCAATGCCAATCTCAATTACAGTGAAAATATAAATCAAAGTTATGTCCATAGATGAATAAATAAAGATGAAAGATGAATTGTGTCTTGAATATGAATCAAGTTTGTGAATGTAATATACAGTACTTTGAGCTATAATCCTAACAATTATTACTTTCCCAGTTGTTTGTTGTATTTTTTTTATTGAGATTGAGACACTTCACAAACATTGTCTGCAGTCTGGTGAAGGTGTGTTATTTTTAAGGAGATGATTTAATGTGTGGCATGAAAAGGCTTCTTCTCTGGAGATTTATTTTTGGTCTTGTTTCTTGATTTGTCTATTTTTCCTTTATATACAGCCCACCCCCCCAATCTTCTTTTATCTGTCTAACGCTCATCATGCCTCCCTCCCGGTGTCTGAGCTGGCAGGAGGCGGTATTGTTCTGCCACACTTCTGCTGCTGGTGGATAGGGCGAGTGGGGGTCTATATGAGCATCAACATACATAAGCACACAGAGGTCCCCTGTGAGCAGCCATTGTGTCACATTATTCCCCTGGCACTGATTTATGCCAAGATTCATATTTAATTAGTTATTCCAAGTGCATATTACTGCATATTATAACACAACATTGTTGGATGAATAACAGGGGTTATGGGACTATCTTTAAAAGCTTAAGAAAGCTTATAATTAAATCTTGCCTGAATAGAGCCACACACCCTATCTACACACTATATTTTCCACTAATAACTGATAAAATTTGAAGTTTAAGTTACTCTTTATTGTGTCGGTGGGGAAGGTTTATTTACCCTTCTCCAGATCTTGCACCTGTAATTGGTCATGTTACTAACTGGAGACTACAGTGCATGTCTTTTGATGTTGGTAGGGAAAACTGGGGTACCTGGAGAAAACCCACCAGAGCACGGGTAGAACATGCTAACTCCACACAGAAAGTGAAACTCAGGACGTTGAACTCGGGTCCTTCATGCTGTGAGGCGACAGTGCGAACCACATTAGTGGATTAGTTGTATTAACTTTTGCACTTTTGGCAGTGTACAGTTGTACAATATTTATATCACACTATCTATCTTTTATATAGACAAGAGTCATGCTCTGACTCATATTTGTGATTTCTCATTTTCCACTAAAGTCCTCCAATGTTCAGTTTTTTGCAAGTTTTTCTAATTAGCAAATGTTTTACAATGTAGCACATCTTTCTGTATGGATTGCAAGAAAAGCTATTTTTAAAAGTAGATATATTTTTTTCTTAGTTAGCACAACCTGGAGCTCAAGATGCTAATATTCACGGTCTGACGGCACTTAGCAAAGATGACAAAATCTGAAGTCGTAACCCAACAGAGGAGAAAGCGTTATGAATTATAGAATGACTCCATTACTGGGCAGAGCTGCATAGACAGTGAACAAAGCTAAGGAGAAATTCTAAAGGACAGAGAAAGAATTACATGCTTATTGTCAGTGGTTTAGATTGATATAGAAAAGGTATTATTATTATTATTATTATTATACAATATAAAGATAAAATGGCAGTTAAATTCAAAGGCAGATGGTTGGATAAAGTGTGACTTTTAAAGTAGAGTTGGGGAGTGGACTGACTGAATGAAAAGAATAAGGATGGTTTTCTTTTCATCCTTGTCCCCCTGAAGCTGTGATCCTGCTTCCGCTGCAGTGGAAGATATAGAGAAGAACTGGGACAGACACTGAGAGTCAGATGCTCATTTCTCAGGAGGTTTAGCCTATGCTGCCAGCTCCTTTCACTGAACACACCACTGTTTCTGACAACTCTCTAGGACAGTGCTATCATCTGTTGAAGTTATCAGACTCAATTATATCACATCCTCTTAAATGGTGCTCTATGAACTGCAGGACACAGAATTATATTGGTCCAGAGCATTGCATTTCGTATGTTCTACTTTTAGAAAACATTTAAATATTACAGGACATATCATTGTCACAATATGCAACATTGTTTTCCCAATATTGTTCATCCCCAGTAGCCAGAGCAGCAGCAACTAAGATGTGAAATAATATGGATTTCCATTGTGTGAGGGTAATATCCTGCACACTATACATGTTTTACGTATGAGTGGGCTCCAATTGACAGATGGAAAAGCAGATCTCTTGTTTTTTTGCTAGTCTGTTTGGTCTTTACAATGGCATGGATTTTAAACAGCACTTTTCCACCTACTAGGCACATAAACAGTGTATCCGCGGATCCTTAAAAAGTCTTAAAAGGTATTAAATTTCATAATGTAAAAATACAACCTTAATTAGCATTACAATGTCTTAAACCCATGTTTCAAAGGTCTAAAAAAATTAACCGACAACGTAAAGAACATTATATTTTCACTTTAAAATAATGCAACGTTACGTCTTTGTCACATAGAACAAAAAATATATGTTTTGCTATGAAATTGGTCTTTAAATTTAATTATAGATAGATATTAAAAAGATCTTAAAAAGTCTTAAATCTAATTCTCAGAAACCTGCAGATACCCTGTCAAAGCACTTTACATTAAGCTTCCATTCACCCATCCACATACAGTCCACTGGAGGCAAGGTGGGTTAAGTGTCCTGCCCAAAGACACGACAGTATGAATTGTGGGGAGAGCAGGATTTGAACTGCCAACCTTCCGGTTCAAAAATCTGCAAAACGTGGTGTAGTATAATATTTGACGCTGAGCATCTGTAACCTTGTGTGGGCGGTAGGGGGTTGATATGGCACGGAGTCACGACACAGACTGAAGAGGTGTCTATATGTGGGAAAAAACTGGAGGGTTCCTCTGATACCTGCTGTATTCCTAAAGTGGAGCAGACTCTTTGAAGGTGAACTGACAGCAGGGAACATACACGGACTAAATAAGACAGTGGTATTTATGTAATATTGTAACTTTCACATAAACAACAAATTACTTATTAGTAAAGTAATTGTTAGTTGCGATGTCTACAGCTTCCAAATAAATCGATTTCCTGTCTCTTTTGTGACATAGTTCAAAGGCAATGTGCACTTTTCATAAACACATTAAATTCCCTCAATAACTGCATATCAAGAATTCAGTGGGTTTTGCACAGTAGCGCTAAGCTATTCAAAATCCCCCTTTGTGAGCTTATTTCTGATCTGTTTCTAGTCAGTAACAATCCACTAATGCTGGCAGAGGTAATTTACCCACTTAAGCCGAGTTACTTCAATGTCTATAATGAAATACTGAGATTTTCAGAATAAACTTGCTAATTATCCCCAAGGAAACATATCTGTTAAAAAGTTTGCCGTGCAACTAATACTGTTATGATTTCGGAGCAAATTCTGTAGTTTCTTCTGGACTTTGGGTGTTTGGCTCATATTGACTTATTTGAGCATCACAACTTTAAATGATAAAACATTAATGTTTTATTGGTATGAGTTTGGATTTGTGGAATATTTAGTATAGTGCATTTTAAACTTTGTGACAAGCTTGGAGAGTCTGATAGATCTTTGAGCTATTGACTTCTTACCAAACATGTTTTGTAATGTAGCACATTCCATCATTTATGCTGTTTACAACTTAAATATTAACCCAATAACTAGTAGTGGACTAGTTATTAGGTTAATAACCACAGCTAAGATTCTTTATTTTTATTTTCCCATTCCCTCCCAGTTGCACATTTAGTGTACACTCTGTGTGTTTGTGGTCCAAGACAGACTTTCATTTATTCATGACCACTGCTCTGTCTGTGTCAGAAGACATTAACAAGCATTGATAGCTTTAGATTTATTTTTAATATATACGAAGCCATGCATTTTTCTATCAACACATCCAATTTAGTACTGACCTATCGATTCGGTGATCTTTGCTTACACAGTCATAAAACATCAGTGTCAGGATTTATTCCCAGGCTCCCCAGGGTTAGCTAGTATGTCTACCTACTTATTAGTCACCTTACACACTCCTATAGTCATGCAGTGAGCTTTTTCATCAACACAGGGCTCAAAATCCTGCAGCAGTAGGAGCCAAGCAACGTCAAATGTTGTAATCCAATGAGGACAGAGCACAAACTGATCTGCCAACCAACTGCAAAGGAATGTAATGAGTGTCAGAGTTTGAGGAAGAGTTAAAAGAAGGGCTCTCTGATTTGCTGTTTCTGTTAAAGGAGACTGCACATACTGTCTTGTCAGTGCCACTGTTAAGGAATACAGTTTATAAAGATGGGAAGTTGGAGGCAGTAAAAGAGTGGCATCAGAAATGAGGTCCAAGAACGAGGGGCTGAATGTGTGTTTACGCTGCGTCTATCTATCTGAAGTGCTATGAGAATACGGAGACTGCAGTAGCCAGGCGTCCAATCAGATCACAGCACTCAAAAGCCAGAAGGAGACAGGACAACACTGGAGACAATACAAACACTGACAGTTCTCCTACTTGGTGTGGTTTTCTCTAATAATTTCAGTAATATTTGTTAAATCAGCCAAGCCACACCTTTATAGACATGTTTTATGTGAACTGATAACATGGTAAACACTTGTTTTTCCGAGCCTTCCATGGATATCGGAGAAAAGGAAGACAGACTAACTTATCATTTTATAGTTATGTTGTTACATTTTAATACAAAGCTATAAAACCATTAATCATTGTTGTCGAAGTGGACTAGTTTGCCATGGATGCAGTGTCTCATTCAGACCACTAGGGACTGATGCAGGACGTAAAAACTACTGATGGGAAGCCAGGGAGATCAAAACAAAAGCTGTATGTGGATTGTACACCATGTGTATGTTGTATTATAATTGTATTTTTCTAAAGCTTTATTGTTTATTGCTGTAAAAGGTAACAATAACACTAGCTAGAATCTGTCCAGAATGCCTACAAAATATAATGTTACTGTGCGTTCTTGCCGACATAGACAGACAGCAGGAGTGTGGATTGCTCCTGTAAAAGATACTCTCCTCATATTTACATGTCAGGTGTCATTTTTATGGTTAATATATCTTATCTGACAATAATGCACATATTCATCTTTGTAGTAATGTATTGTATTTAGTTTATCTTATCACTACAAAGCAACCCAGAGAAACCCTCGCACCACTGCAATTGCAGGAGATTCCGTCACCATGGCAACCCCTTTCCTCCTTTTCCGCTCTCAGTCCGTCACATGTCATAAAACACTAACGATATATAGATCATTAAACTTTTCGTATGTGTCTGCTGCGGTGGGGAGTAACCTCAGACAGTCCCACCTGCCTCATGGTCAGATTCTTCTACTGGAAATAAAAAGGCTGGTTTCTTTCTGGAATGCTTTATATTTATTGGGACATGTTCTAGTCATATATAATCATGCAGAGATATTTTGGATTTATCATACAGTATAGAGACAAAAGTGCCACAGAAAGCATGAGAGTAGCAAGGTCGCTGTTGCTACCCAAAAGTACATAGAGCCATTGGATGATATTACCAAAGGCACCAGAAACACTAACATTAACATTGTAATTTGTACAACTGGCCAGTATCTATCCCACTTTAACAAGCATCTGACTGCACCAATCACTGTTTATCTTAAATGGTTTGTTGTATATTTTTCAAATTGTGTTGGCCCAGAGCCAGTTTACTCATCATATTGCCCCTAGAATTTTGGTTGTATGTTTATACACTTTCAGAGGTAGCTTAATCTGCATCTATTTGTTTTATCCAACTCAAATAAAGAGTGACTTATTCTTTGTACACAATAGAAGAATTAGGATGGGTGCTATAACAATGTTCAATCAAGTCGTGAGGCAGTCAACCATTCAAAGTAACTTGTAACGATGAAATAAAGACCTATGTCTGACACACATTAAAATATTAGACATTAAATTAAAACATTAAACAAATTTATTTTACACAGAAACAGGCCGGATCTTCATAGTAAGACTTTTTAAAGAGTATTCAAGTCCTTTAAAGGTCCTCCAGTGTACTCCTGCATAGCGCGGTGAAGGTCCCCATGTGTAGACGCCATTGGGATTAGCTGCAAAACATCCTTCAAACCAGAAGCCCCCGAAGCATATCACTGCACAGTTTGAAACATGTGTATCTTGATCTTTGTCAAAAGTGGTGAATTTTTGTTCATTGTGAATTTTTAGTGAGTCTCCTAAAAGAATAGAATGAGACGAATGGTTAGTGTGAACTGTTGAAATAAATGACAGATTATGATTGTGAGGCTTATTCGTCCCACCTGCTGCTCCTTTGACAAAAGTCCCAACACTAAGTTTGTAGCCATCACTTTCTGGACCTACAGCAAAGGAAGAATAGTGTGCATAGACTTTCTGGCCCTCAAAGTCTTCCATGTCTACTCTCAACTCATAAGCCTTTGCCTGAGTCATTAGATGCATTGTCTCCAAACCTAAAAAAATAAAGGTAGTCCGCATTTTCAGTAATTTAACACTTGTTTGCAATGTACATTTACTTGGGTTAGTAGAAAGTAAAGTATTGTTACTAGGACTAAGCAACATTAGAAAAGCATACAGTGTTGACAAAGTGACTTAATATAGTGTAGGATTTGGCCTTGCTTACCCAGCCAGTACTCGCCACTAGCACTGCCAAATCCAATCTTGTAGTGATCCCATTTTCGGAAGAAGTTTACAGTGCCATCTAGTCTCCGCTGGATTACCTTTTTCAAGAGATGATAACCACATAATAACTGTAGTAACGAGCAGGCATAATATGTAGGTTTTATGGTGGGCCAGTCTTACCGTCCACTTTTCTGGAGACTCTGTGTCATCCCGGCTCATGTCACAGTAAACGTGCAGCGCCGAGGTGGGGCCTGCTGGGTAGATGGTGTAGACGCCATCTTGGCCTGAGCCTGCTTTGTAGATGTCACTACAGTCCTTGGGTAATATCAACTGATAAGCCACTACTGGCAGCAGCACTGCTAACGCGAGTCTAAACTGTGGCCAAAAACAAAATAGATGATTTCTTTGGATTGCAGCAACGTTTTAGCATATACTTTTGACAATGTTTGTATAAAGATTGTTTTAACACACAAATAGCAATGCCAAGAAGAATGAAATAAAATTTGGTAATTTTATAATATAAAAAAATTGCTACTAACCTTAACTACAAAGCACTTACCATAATTCTTCCCCAACTTGTCTGTCAGTTAAAATATTTTGGACCGTTTACTCAACACTCACACACACACACACATATATAGTCAACTGCTGAATGTTACAACAGCCTGTGTTTTCCCTGCGTTTCTCATTTTCAATAATTAACTAATGTACTTATAATATTTAACCCACAGGCTACATTTTTTCCGTAGTCACAGTGAAAACCCATTGAAAAACTCATAATGTCAAACTTTTTTCCCCATTAGACTTTTTGTTTGTTGTTTCAGTTTTTGACATAACTTATATCTAACCATTTAAAGACTCCCCTTCCTTAATCACTGGACTACAAACTAGTATTTAGACACAATGCATTGCATAATAAATGTAAGTATGAGCTGTGAGTAAAATATTCTTGATGCTGATCTATGTTAAAAGTTCAAAGTATCTTTATTGTCCCTCAGGAAATAAATTTTGCAGTCAGCTCTACATAAAACATACAGAATACAGAGAAAACACAGACTTCAAACATCTAACAAAATGAATGCCACAAGAAGCCCAAGAGATGAGGTGCAATCAATAAAAAAAAGGCAAGGACCTAATCCAGAGCAAAAAAGATAAGTGTGAAAAGGATTTCAAAAGAGCTGAGTGCCATTAAGGTACAGTACTTTACAGATTAGGGAATAAATGACATACCCATCCTTTTTGTCCAGCAGGCAGGAACTCTGGGTACAAAAGTGAAATGCTGTAAAATTTCTGATTATACATCCTATTAATTTGTCAACTAGGTAAGTTAATTTCTGCCAATGAAAAACACACTGAAAATAATAATTTTGGGATTAATAATAATCTTTCTTTTTATATAGCACTTTTCCACCTACTGTAGTAGGCACTCAAAGCACTTTACATAGATTAAACTGTTTACCAGTGTTACAGAACTTCACTGGAGGCAATGTAGGTTAAGTGTCTTGCCGAAGGACACAAAAACAGTATGCGGGGAGAGAGGAATGTTATGGGACATTTCGAGCGGATTGAACCACCCACCTGCTGGTTGAAGGACAGCCACTCTACCCACCGAGCTATACTGCCAC